>JAOEHY010052746.1:0-11593 GCA_025447955.1 Psilopsiagon aurifrons
CTGAGCCTCATGCTCTGCCAGGGAGGAGGGGAAGCCGGGAGGAAGCAGAGACAGGGCACCTGACCCAAACTGACCAGAGAGATATTCCATACCACAGCACACCATGCCCAGTATATAAACTGGGGGCAGTTACCCAGACGGGTTAGATCACTGCTGGGTCAGGCTCGAATCGATCGACAGGTGATGAGCAGTTGTATTCTCTTCCCTTGTTATTTCCCTTATCATTATTATTGTTGGTGGCAGCAGCCGTGGTTTGTGTTATACTTTAGTTACTGGACTGTGCTTATCTCAGCCCGTGGGAGTTACATTCTTCCGATTCTCCTCCCCATCCCTCCAGGAGTGGGGAGGAGGGACGGGGGGGGAGTGAGCAAGTGGCTGTGTGGCTGAGTTGCCGACTGGGCTTAAACCATGACAAGAGTTTAACTGTATTTGCAAAAAGACATGAAAAGATATGTAACATAGGAATGTGAGCAAGGGGCTAAGACCTCTCCTTTTGCTCATTACTGGATAATTCAACTGCTGGAGCAGAAATCTATGTTTATTAATAAATTATATAACAGTTTTATAAGCCTAGGCAAAAAGTGCTGGTTTCCTTCTCAGTTTGGCTAGAGACTGAGATAAGAAAAGGAGCAGCTGTGAAAGTTGAAAGTGTAAAGGCAACTATATTCACATATTCATATAGCTTAAAGATGAAAAAGTTATCAAGAGATCACCAAACCCGAGCCTGGTGCATTACAGACTGTTGCTTGACATCCAGAAACCTCAGTTCTTACACAGAAAGGCATCAGGTCATTATGCAAGAATGACAATATATCTCATTCAATGCAAATACATCAAGCAGGTTAAAATCCAGTATTTCCTTTGGCATTTTGCTTAAGAGTTTAGTCGCCCTCTCTGCTAGAGTTTTGTTTGTAGTTTCTCTTTTATATTTGTTTCCTTTTTGCTTCCAGACTTCTTTTAAAATGATTTCTTTTATTCCTTATCAGATTAAAGCCCCATTCAGGACTTAAACCACTGTATTTTCTCCCACAAAGGCACTTCAAAATCTGAACGAGATGATTTATTGACTATCTTTGAAAACAGATTGGGCTATTGACACTAACTTTTTCTGATCGTTTGTTTCTGTACTCTTTCACAACAGGCCTGTGGTGTGTGCTCATATTGAGCTGTCTGTCCATGATAACATTTGCAGATTTTACTGTTTCCACCCAGTGCACAACTCATTAATTTCTCTTTCTCAGGAATATGAATTTGCACTTATTTCAGTAAAATCACTTCCTCAATGCCAGTTTTCTCTGAGTGATGCCTTCTCTCTTACTAATATCCACTCTGCTGTTTTTTCCATCCTCAACTACATCTACTGTTTTTTCCATCATGCAGTACAAAACATATCTGCAGTGATTTTATCTTTATTTCTAGTGCATTGATTAAACCTGCATTTTGTTTCCAGACTCAAGTCCTAGCTTCAGACTACAGTCTATATGCCTTGCTATGGCACTTACATATTGCAGATAAAATCCTCTGCATCCATTCCTCATGGAGGTGTGAAACAATCGCATGTGAATTATCAACTTGATTTTCTCTTTGATGGGTAAATACATCAAGCTTCTGTTCTCTCTCCATAAAGTAGATTGTGTATGGACTGCGCTATTTCCTCCTAGGTAACATTTCTTCAGGAAAATTTGAGATCCTTTAGCCTGACATGCCAAGGCAATGATTTATTGAGTTGTATGCATGGAACTCTACCTGTTACACCACCTTTCACTGACCTTGACACATTCTGCCCAATTCACCAATCTGGCAAAAGTCATAGCCATCACCTTTAAAATTCTGTCAGATACTCATTAAATTTTTGTCACAACTGTGACTCTGGGGAAGGCATTCAATGAACCTGATGTGATTGCCTTCTGCTCTGATTATCGTGCTTGCCCATGAAGTGTGCTGGTCCAGCAGCAGCCCTCCCAACCACGCTTGCACCAACTTTTGCCCCTTCAGTTTCTAGGAGATGGATGGGGAGATCTGCCAAAGGAGGGAAGGAAACAAGAGGCTGTGAGCATCATTAAACACAGATCTGGCTGATATCAGGCTTCACTAGATTTAGTCTTCATACATGAACCTGTTTACGTAGTCAACACCAACTGTGATAACTGGAGGGATGAGGTGGGTTAAGTTAGTTTACTCAGTGTTTTTTTTGTTCTCAGGCCTCACTCCAGAATCTGTTTGCATTTCATCTAGTCTTTCATCTGGAAAGAAAGGGAACAGCTAAGCTATAAAATAGAAAAATGTATTTGCTGAGAACAAAACAAAAGACTGAAAGAACCTTGGGCAGATGTATGTGGCACTGCATTGTTTTTAACTTGGTTTGGAAAATAAAAGAGCTACCTCTGTTGATAATACCCCTTCAACAGGATCTTTGATCTTATTGCCACAAAACCAGAAGACAAATGTGGAGAAACTTAAGAGAAAATACTCTGGGCTATAGATGTGAAGTAAAAATAATTGGTTTATGGCATTAGTATCACACAGGCAGAATAGAGCTTTGATGGGCTTTCTTCAACTGATTGATGTAAAGTCCACAAATCATTTCTACGAGAGTGGTGATGTTTGCAGCACAAAGTGCTGGAGAACCTTTGAAATATTCCCCTTGATGGGAATGCCAAAGACCAGCAGGTCTCGAAGGCTCATTGTTACCTCATTACGGAGCAGTCTTCATGTTAATTGACTAGTCTAATGAGAATTAGGCTTATTTTTCAGGTGATACATGGAAATAGGGCATATTCCACAGATCAACGTGATGTCAGAAAGTATCAACTCAGAGACCCTGAGACATAATTAAGGCAGGTTTCTATTGCATGAAGCTGATCTTTCTCATGTTCCTCATTTCAGTGATTTCTTCTGGGACAGCAGCCCATCCTGAGTCTGTGAAGGACAAAGTATAGAAAAATTAAAAATGGTATTTTATGTGTTAGCACAAGTAATGTAATCGTAACTGAAGTGTGATGATTTTCAATAGTGTAAGGGAAAGGAGGAAGAAATAGATTTTATCTATGGAGCTGTCTACCTGTGTGTCCTTTGTTCAGCAGTAGCAGTCATTTTTCTCCTTCTTGGTAGCTGGTGCAGTGCTGTGGTTTTGACTTTCAGCCTGGGAACAGCACTGATAACACCGATGTTTTCAGTTGCTGCTCAGTAATGTTTACTCTGACCAAGGACTTTCTGAGTCTCATGTTCTGCCAGGGAGGAAGGGAAGCCGGGAAGAAGCAGAGGCAGGACTCCTGACCCAAACTAACCAAAGAGGTATTCCTGCAGTATGCCTGCAGTACAGTGAAACTGTGTTTGTATTTCATGGACAGCGGGAGAGGAAGGAAAGTTAGTATTTTAAAAGATTTGCTAGTACTTGTATGTGTCTAACAAAGGTGTCAGTAAATACACTTGCAAATGAGATCCAAGATGTCTCAAAATGAGTAATCAAAACCCAAAATTAGAAAAAGTCAGTATGTTCCTATGGAAACTACTTTTTAAGGTCAATATCCAGAACTTCTTGGCTGTGAAGGAGAGGATGAAAGTTTGATAAAATACCTAGTGGAAAGTTGGCATAATGTTGGTTACATTTATGGAGGCATTCCAGCCTAATAGAGAAAAAGATTTGATCCTCAGAAGCATGAGGGAAAAATTAGTATGTTCATAAAGAATAAATCTTGCCAGATTTTTTTTTCCACAGAATCAGTAAAAGTCATTGAAAGCAAAGCAATCAATTTAGTTTATCGTGCTATTGAATTATAGCACATTAGAGCTATATTTCATTAAGCAGTGAGCATGAAATACAGTATCTGAAAACCTCACACTCAGAAAGAATTCAGATAAGCCTGAATATGAGCTCTCTGGGGACTGAAAATGGTATAAAAAACATATAAGTTTAGGACTAAGGGTAACACTTTTGGCAGAGTGAGATGGTAAACCAAAGATCTTTGTAATTTCTGTTTTCAAGTCTTCAGTAATGATGCAGAAGGAAGAGAATAAGGTGTGTTAATACAATTTCATATCCTACACTGAAAGGAGCTGTCTGAAGACAGAGATGTTAGAGATGGGAATGAGAGGAGAAGTAGAAGTAGGATATATTGTGGAAGAGGAGGAAAGGAAGAAAACACAACAATGAAAACAAAGTACTGAATGTTAAAGATTGCTAAATTCTACAGAGGCTGTTGAATCTGTGTCATTCTGAGAGCCAGGCCATGCCCAAACACAGCTTTTGCCTAGGGGGAAGGCAAGACTTAAAGTGAAACCAACCTATATTACCCTAAAATGAGAGTATTTTGGTCCATGCTCTTCTATGTTGAATTGCAGTATATCGTGTTAGAAAAGTAGCTTTCAAACCTGCCCTCCAAGGAATTGCTACCTGAGTTGGTGACTTCTCTTGTATGTAGGCTGTTAAAGAGCTTACACTGTTAAAGAGTTTAGGCATTAGATTCATAGCACAGAAGTCCGTATCCTTAATTCTTGTGGGTATAGCCCTTCAAACATCCTTAGTGTGGCTCTGGTAAAGAGAGGAAGACAAGGAGATGTAAGAGCTGCATTTCAAACTGTTGTGGTTCTGAAAGTGACTCTTACTTCTTAGTGTCTTAATATGTCTGGTTTGGTACTACTGAAGTGCTTGTTGTAGATGAGGAGTCTGGCTTCTGTGCAGGCTTTCTCTATGACCTGGAGTCCAAGCCAGATGTGCAGAGACTGATCTGGGGTGCCCCTGCAGCACTGAGTATCTCTGGCCCTGGGATGAATTCACAGAGCTGAGGGAGACACAAAGTAGAGGAGAAAAATGTGCTTGTAATCCCACTTATAACCTGAATATTAGGTTTCTTGAATGTATTGCTGTATCTCAGGGAGTCTGAATGTATCCTGTAATGTCTCCGGGTCTAGGCAGCTATCAGCCTTTTAAATGTGGATAATAGATCATTTGCTTCCTTTCAGGAAAGTAAGGTCAGTATTTGCATTCCCAACTTTTTATGTGATACCTTTGTGAGTAAAACACTTACTCAGACAGGAGGGATTTTTCATTAATAACAACTGGTTGTGGCAAAACCCCATTTTATAATGGATAAACTATTCCCTGGAGGAAGAAGGGGGGGGGAAAGGAATACAAATTGCATTGGCTAAGCTCTAGTATCTGAAACAAATTGCTTTTTTTGTATTAGTCTGCCCAATTTCCTCATCAGTCTCACAGATTTGTAGGCAGAGTTGGTTTTGTCCCAGATCTTCTCTTACATTTATTTGCAGGTATCACATTAATGCATTAAGGGAATGATTTCATTTTGTACTCACACAGTTGAAAATAAAAAGATTAACAGAACTGTAATTTCCTCTGCAGCCTTTTGTAATGAGAAATTCTTCAGGAATAGGCAGATTTAAAGAGCATGAACTGTTTCTCCCTCTAGCAAAATGTCTGCATCACTGATGAAAGGGCCCTTCTCTTCTGCACTGCTAATGAACTGGCAGCAGTACAACCTTCTCTCGTCACCCTGTGTAGAGGCCATTGATTCATCCCTAATACTCTGGTCCTTGTACATACCTGTCAGGAGAGGAGCAGACTCCAGGAACAGTCACTATTTCCTTTCCTGAAGCTTTGAATAGTTCCCTGCTTGCTTTCTCACATTAAGTTCTTTCTTCTTCAGGAGATGGCATTTGCAGTCTGTCAGCCAGATGCTGGGGCTAATTCCAAACTTAATTTCTCCCACAGGTGATACATGGGGATGGGAAAACATCCACTGGAGACATCCTCCTATTGCAGGGGAGCAAGAACGATCAGCCCGTATACACTCTGCAACAGGCAGGTGGTACCTTGGCTTTGTTACTAGGTTGTGTCCCTTTAATGCTGCTCCTTAAGGGAATAAGGGAAGGAGAAGCTTAGAGCAAATTATCACAGAATATTTTATTTGCTCATTTCAGCTGGAGCTGAGTCATGCTGGGTATGACACCAGATGTGAATCAATCACCCCCTGGAAAGAGATGTCAAAGAAAGTCTTGCAAAATCCTTCCACATACAGTTCTGATTTAGGTCCATGGTGGCAATAGTCCTGAATAAGGGCTTTTTTTTTCAGTGTGAAGAAGCTTACATGAATCTGTTCATTTGACTAAATCCAGGTGCTTCATCCTTCCTTTTACTAACAGTCTTTTGGAGCTACCAAGAACTCGTTGCATTAAGTTTTCAGACCCTCCTTCCGCTCTTTCAGTTTTGCGGTCCAGTGGAATAGTTTGTCTCACTGTTATAAATTATCTTGAACTGAACTCCAACCTTTCTGTGAAATTTGCATCCCTCCAGCAGTGCTCAGTTGCCAGGCTTACCTCCTTTCTCTGACCCAACTCATTTAGACACAATCAATTTAATCCTTGAATAGTTCGCACAGATGATTTCACCCTTCCAACTCCTGTGCATCTTTCTCTAAAGCTTCTCTGCTGGTGATGTGTGCTGTGTGTCAGCCCATGTTGCAGGTTCAGGGGTACCAGTCTTCCATAGAGTTCATGACTGCATCTTAGATAGCAAGTAAGTGTTGTCTTCATTCATGCAAGCTGAAGCCAGGCTTAAACTCAAGCTGTCCACAGGATTGACACAGGATTTGTACAAAACCAAAGCAACAGGTTTCATTTTGTTTACAGAACAGCTTTCCACACATATAGCTCCATATTTCTGTGGGTGAATCGCTGGGGATAGAGGAGAAAAACAGCCAAAATGATTTTTTCCTCGAGTCATTTTAAAAACTGTGGGGTATTTCATCAAGGAATGTTAGTGAGTTTCTGTACTCTGCAGCAGTGCTTTTGAACATATGAACCCACTGTCAATAGCTAAATGAATAGTGTTCTCAAGCTGAACCTTTCAAAAGGAGATTTAAAGAGGGAATTGGTCTAAAGCCAAAAGCACAGCAGAACAAACGAGAAGAGTCACAGAGTAAAAACTCGGCACAAGGCTTAGGAGTGGGTAGTATGGTGGGTAGCACTTAACATGGTGACATTTATACTGCAGGAGCATTTGAAGCCTGTAGACAAAGGAAAGGCCCCTTTAGACCAACCCTTGAGTACGTGAACAGCTAAGTGTCTGACAAATGCTGAGAGGTTGATAGCAAAAAACAAAGCCACCCTTTCCACCAGCATTCACTAACATCACCTAATTATTCCCTCATATTGGACAAATTGCACTGTCTGTGCTTTCAATCTTGCCTGTTATTTCTGTTGCAGGTTGGGTTGTTGGTGGTTGAAGGTTCATTGGAGGGGCCTGGGAGTGCTTGGAAAGCAGCTGCACACTGGAACACAGAAGGTAGCTCTGCTATGGGTCACCCCTGCTTAAGCATTGCTATGAAGACTGTCAGTGATGGCAGTGAGGTGGGCAGCTTTGGTGATCCCATCCTCCAGCATCCCCCAGTGAATGGACAAGAAATGTACCAATTGTCCTGACTTAAAAAGGCTTACAGGTAAAATATCTCGGGTGAGACACGGCTGAAACCTAGAGATGAGATACCCAGAGGAAAACACCATTTCATAGCCTGTGTGCTGAGCACAGGCAGAATAAAAGAGCTTCATGGTCATTTAATAGTAATATTTTTAAATGTCTTTTTCTGGTAGGGAGAATATTCTTACCAAACACCCAGTGCTTTTAGTCAAGACTTTGCTGGTGTTGCATGGCTTTCCATTACCTGAAAAAGAATGCTGCACACGCTTCCATCTTAGGTTAAGTATTGTGCAAGCTCCAGAGCAGTCTCTCTGCATCTGGATAGATTCTTATTCTTCATTCTTTTTCATTCTGCTTCAAATTACAATTGTTGACAAAGATTGTGTTGTTTCCATCTAAAGGCATCAGATAAACCTGAAGTGTGACTCTCAAGTGATGTGGATTGGTGTGATTTAGTGATGTTATTGTGCAAATTTAAACTCACTGTCCCTGAAATTTTAGCTCTCATTGTGCAGAATTTTCTTCCTCGTGAAGACGCTCTGCATTGACCAGCACAGCCTTCATTGCCATTCCAGTCAGAAATAATAAGAGTTTAAACATCATTATTTTATTGGCCTCTGATATCTTATCGTTTATTTCTGAGGGTTTTTTGATGTCTCCAAATTGCAGTCATGTCTTGTAGACAATTCAGACTTCCAAACCATATGGCACCACACTCATGCAAAGTGATTATCAGAATATTTTTACTGGTCTTTGGATATGAAATCTAACTGCAATCATCATCATATGTTACATTCTAACACATCTTCTGATAAATTATTCTTATATTTCAAATAAATTAATCCATAATAAAAATTAATTTAGCTGTGCCTAACATTGAAAGCAAGGTCACATTAAAAAGATAATTAAACAAAAAAGCAATTATCCATCTAACTGTGCTGGTTTTATAGTTCGTCAATCCTGACATGAGCTTCACTCTCTTGAAACACCTCAGATCTGGCTTAGGCATTCTCAGAGATCTTCCTGTTTTCAGATAAATATCGAGTGAACAGGAGAGATCTCTGCCACAGAGGAGTTGTAGTCCTGGCTGTATGGAAGTCTGTACAGTTGAGATGTCTGTGTTCTTCTACTGTGATTAGCTGAAATGGTGCTCCAGAGAATATGCACCATCTTCAGCATTTTCAGGCTGTCCTTGGGAGAGGGACTGAGCTCACTTGTAGAGGACAAACACAAGAAGAAATGAGCCATGGTTGTGTACTGTCAATTAGGACTCATAAGAAGTGGTTGGGTGCATTCCTACTCACCCTTTGAGCCCCAAAGACCTTTTTGTAGGATCTTTGATGTCGGAGGTTTTACCCATGGAAGAACTAAGGCTGTAGCTGCCAATCCAGTTTGCAGTGGCATCTTGAGCTGCTGAAACCAGTGGGTTTCATGCTGGTTTGCTGTTAGATGCCAGTGCACAATGCTGACTGCTAAATTCTTCCACCACTAGTCTGCTTTCAAGCTGTATTTTCTCCACTTTGATGCTTCCTTTTTGCTCCGTCTCCTTCTTTTTCCTAGTAGGGCTTATATTTGCCTGCCCCTGCAGAAGTTACAGAGATACTCAAGCTCTAGAAACCTTGAAAGTCTCTAGTAAATTTGTATTGCCATACATAATGTACACATAATTATACATGATGATACAGATAATAATTTAATTACAACTTATTAAATTGGTTTGCCATGTAAACCTGAATGATAAAATAATGCATATAAATAGGAAAGAATATTTGCTTTCCAATACTTTAAGGGGCATTTCAGGGCAAACAGGAAATAATCCAAGCACACAGAAGGGGACAATGCATCTTAGTTTCTCTTATGGGCGATGCAGATGTCTAGGCTTAAGCTGTCACCTTGGGCCCTCTAAAGCGACAGATGAGTAAAAGGCGTTTTTAAATCAGGATTCCTCTTTACTGTTTTAAAGGTCTCTTCATCAGCTATAAATGTGATCTGCTTAAATACAGGCACCTGCATTTTCAGGTGATCCTCCATTCCACTCCAACCTTCTCATGCCACATGTATCATCGATGAAAAAAACACTTGGCTGGAAAGATGGCATTTGATTCTCTTGCCTATCCCAAATTTTTGTTATTAGACAATGACTTCTTAAAAGACTTTTTTTTTGCCAGTCACAAACACAAGGCTTTGAGGCTGTTTCCATTCTCCTCCTGCCTGTCAGAAGACTCCTCTCATCTCACAAGTGGGAAAGAGTGGAAAACATGAACTGCTGGTGATGACTTAGCCCATGGACAAATCCATGGACAAAGTTCAGCAGAATGGCTTTCTGCTGGTGTATATGAGTGCCTGCCCCAAAGCCAAGTGACATTTGAATGGAAATCCTCCTTATATCATCACTGAGATTTAAATAAGGGTCATTGTCTTGCTGGCCTACAGGAAACTAAAAGTGATGATTCTTTTCTTTAGCCATACTAAGTATATGTATGACTGTCTGTAACACAAACACGAAACGTACGTACCATTCGGGAAGAGGCAATGTGAATGTTTAATTCACTGATCATCTCTTTCTAGAAATCTGGGTTCAGATACCACCACTCCGCAGACATGGCAAAAGATGTGTTGTAAGATACTTGTGTCTGCTTAGCATGGTGACAGTACACCTGTGATATGTATTTAAGGAGGAGATCAGGAAGATGATTCAATGGTGAGAAAAGTGAATATTAATGGGACTTAATAGTTCTGAGGATCCCCAGGAATGCTCAGGCAAAAACTGAGTGTCAACGCTATATTGCGGTGAAGAGGACATCATTGAAAACCAGGCATTAATCCCCTCATTCCAGTCCAGTTACTTGTGCAACTGCAAGTGCTGTCATAAAAGTAAAAAAATGGGTAAGCAACTAAAATAATTTGTAGTTGTATTCTCTTTAGGCAGACACTCGCGTTTGCTTCACCTTTTTTAATAGCATTGTTAAAAATGGTCCTGCAATGTCTTTCCTTTAAGGATGATGAACCCAGTATGTCCTTTTCCTCTCTAAATTCTCTCACGCAGTAGAATCAGCATAATTTTATCTCATTCCTTTGGCTTTTTTGTCTTGAAATTTTGCTCACTCACTCAGTCCATTGATGGATGTTATTGTACTTCAAGGCCAAGGAGATATTCTTCTTTAGGAAGCGACATGCAAAGTCATTAACCTACTTACCTTCTTGTTGGAGCTTAAGCATTCACATGTCTTCATGGCACATTCAGACAACAATAAGTTTCACAAAGAGAAGCTTAACAATGGCATGTTGCCAAACTTGTTGTTAGGCAAAGTACAGGAACAAGATGGACAAGCCAAGTAATCATCCTCGAACACACTGGTCCCAAAGAGGGCTCTGTGTTTACAGGGACCTGCATCTTCCAAAAGTAATTTGGAAATGCTTCCTATTGTGTATTTCAATAGAAAAACCAAAAATAGTTTTTAATTTACTTTCCACAAATGAAAGTCTTAAAACATTGAAAAGTGCTCTAAATGCCATGTGCTCGGGGTGTGCCCTGTGTATAGTGATAACACAGGAAACTTCTCACAGAAGGTTCTAAAATCTTGCACATTAATCCAAAATCAATGGAGCTCCCTTTTCAGAAATGGTTTGTTTTGATGTTTATTTTTGTTTGGGTTGGGTTTTGTCTCCCCAGAATGTGTTATTGTGTCAAAGAAATCCAATTAAATAATAATGGAGAGCACACAGAAGTAACAAGAAAATTGGCACACATCCTGGTATGAGCAGAATAGGGATTTGGTTTACTAACCAACCAGCCCCTCACTGTGTTCTGCAAGGGCTTAGGAGATAACTCACTGTTTCCATAAAAGTCCAGATTTTTTTGCTGCAAATCTCAGCTGTGGAAAATCTGCACTAAAGTTCAATAATGTTCTATTGCTATTCTCCTGGAAAGCAGGTAATGCTTCTACACTTTCTCTTGATAAGTAAGGCTGGCTCACAGCTTGGTACACATGGTGATGGGCCAAACTTTGTCATAGAATCGTAGAATAGAATCATAGAATAGCTAGGGTTGGAAAGGACCTTAAGATCATCCAGTTCCAACACACCTGCCATGGGCAGGGACACCTCACACTAAACCATGCCACCCAAGGCTCTGTCCAACCTGGCCTTGAACACCGCCAG
>JAOEHY010052746.1:11693-31817 GCA_025447955.1 Psilopsiagon aurifrons
CATTGGTGTTATCAGCGCTGTTCCCAGGCTGAAAGTCAAAACCACAGCACTGCACCAGTTACTAAGAAGGAGAAAAACGACTGCTACTGCTGAATCCAGGACACTTACCCAACATAGTGCACCCTGGTTGCTACTGACCTGTGTGATAATCAGGTTTGCTGTTGCTTTTAAATTGCTCTTTTGCTCGCACTAAGGCTGGCTCTAGGTATTCAAAATCAAAGGGAGATGCCCTGGAACAGAGCAGCTCCTGGGACACAAGGCAAGAGATTGTCTGAGTTTGCCAATGTTCCATGGCCTTGGCAGTGACCTTTATGGAAAGCTAGTTGCTCACAAATGCTGGTCTCAGAGCATGCATGGGCTCCTAGATGCAAGAAATGACAAAGATGTCCTTTTCAGCATAACCTGATTAAATGATGTACCTTGTTACAGCTCTTCCTATTGTAAAGCTGCAATACTGCTGCTGGGTGCATGCTGTTTGGGCTCTGCAGCTGTCTAGAGGGCTGCTGCCTGGACCAACTTCATGCCATTGACCAGAAACCATAAACTTGCAGCAAAATATAAACTCTGCTGACCCTTGGTGGCCATAACTTCACTGTACACTATGGGATCTTACTGTTTTCTTTATAAATTCAAGAGTGTTCTTGTCCTGGTGCTGTTATGCACTATATTATAGTTTTGCAGGGAGGAGAGAAGGTATTGGCTTACCTGCTGAGGGCGAAAACTGGGGAAGTAATGGCAGCAGAGAAGAGGATCTGGGTATCACAAAGAAGATACCTGACCTTAAGATTTTGCAGCAATTCAACAGAGCAAGTTCAACCTTAGATCTAAGAGCTACCAAAATTGACACTGTAAACTGAAGGTGAGTCATTCCTTGGGACAGAAAGATTGGAGGCACAGAGCAAAATGATTAGAGACCACTACATGGCTCTAACAGACAGATGTGATCCTTGAGACACCAGGAGGTGCATGTCTGGTTCAGACAGGAAAGACAACACACTCTGCTAGTGAGGCTTTGTCTAGAATATTAGACCCAAGTCTGGCTTTGACAGCCAGGCAACAGGAATTTGAATATGCAAGAAATGCCACAGGGTGACCAGGGGAACTGAAACCCTCTTTATGAGAGGAACTTAGAGATTAACAGGAGCTGCCACAAAGGTGACTGGGTAAACACACTGACAAAGGATACCCCCTTAGTCCTGAGACATGACTGAGAAGCTCAGTGGACATCTCCATGATGAGGAGTAGTTGGCTGGACAGAAGAAATCCTTACTGGCGCCGGACAAAGAAATTGTGATCATGAACCGACCTTCCAGGAAAGCAGGAGTCAGCAACAGCTATTCTGGGAACTGATGTCCTGTGCCCACTTAAATATCAACACCAAACAAGTACAGTAACTCACTTATTACCTACCTAAAATGAGCTTCTCTGCAAGAGATCTCCCAGACTGCAGTCAGATCATGCTAAATGCTACAAAACACAGACCAGAATGACAGCTTTTCACCCCAATGGTTCATGTTTCTGTTATAAGCCAACTGACAGTAAACAGATGTTCACCACAGCAGCAGAAGACAAGACAACCCTTAGGCTGACTCCACAGCTCTCAAAAACACAGGCCCATCTCACAAGCTCCTGACACTCCTCAGGCCACCCCAGCGGCAGCAGTGAGTCTCTGCCAGTCAATCCCACTGAACCACTTTGGCCTCTACCAGGACATCAATAGCTCTGTCCCAAATGGCATTCAGTTGCCTGAAGATTCTATATGTTGCAACAATAATGAACAGCCATCCCACCACTTGTCTTCATCTGAATTTCCAGACTACTGTGTTTTACAGCTCTGCCTCTACATTACCTGTTTATTGAACAATCAACAGACCACATTTGGTATCCCTGTGGTCCTTCAAGCTGTTTCTTCACAGAAAACTTAATCTAGGCTTTCTAAAATGCTCACTGCCAGGTATGCCCGATGAGGTGGAAAGCTGAGCTGCACAAGAGAGAATCTCTTTTCTGTGTGTATGTTTATACACCAGCTGACTGTGAGAACTAAGGCAAAACTGTAAGGTTAGCTGTGGTTTTAGAAAGGCAAGTCATTTAAGACAGAAAGTCAGAGGAGTTCCCACACCACGCACAGCTGGAAAGTGCAAGAATGCCAACTTGCATCAATCTCAGGAAAAAGTGCTGTGACTGAGTTAGAAATCTGAGCAACATCAGCAGCCCAGATGACATGAATGTGCTAGTCACAAAGAGGGAGACAACTTACCTAGGCTTCCCATCAGCTTTGATCTGTCTGAACTCACAGTTTAGAGAAAAAATCCTGCAGACCTTTCCTCCAACAGGGCAACAACACTGAGCCTTGCATTTTCCAAAGCTACTGATGACAAATGAGTGTAGGACTTGCTATGCAGAATCTGTTTTCACCTTCAGAAAGCCAAACCTCATTTTGTTATGGCTTCAACAGGAAACTTGCGAACACAAACAGAAGCAAGCCATGTGCAGACATCTATATAAAATTTGTAAAGGCAGTTATAAAACTGGTTTGAAGGGTCCGCTCGTCCTCTTTCCCAATGCTGTTAGCTATAAGCATCATCGGTGGCTATTTCACTTCTTACTCAAATGCACAATAAGGAAAGCAATAAAGCATGGAATTCTAGGGGTTTTTCCCTGTCACTTAGAAATGGAAGGCATAAAAAGCAGCCCATAATAAGACAGATAGGGCTTTGTCAAGGAGTTGGTCAGCTTCCTTAAGTCTGAAGTGTTCCAAGGAACTCATCTTCTGTTTTCAAATCAACATGAGGGAAATTGTGGGTCTTCAGGAGCTTCCAACAGACAACAGTGACGTTGTGTGAATTGGTAACCTATTTCAGAGTAAATCTGTTTCAGCAGAGACTGCTGCTGAGAAGATTACTGTCTTTATAGAGGAAAGAAAAACAAGAATCCAGCCCAGCAGCTACATGCTAGAATCATGAAGCCTGTCCAGATGCTTGATTGGCTCCATGGTTGGAGGGATGAGTCTGGTGTCAGGCAAAAAACCCTGTGAATTAGAAACACTTTAGTTTCTAAACTGGTGAGGAAAAGTTTGTCTGAAAGTTGCTATCCAGGACATTGTCAGATTCCCAATCCTATGCTCAAATGGTCCAGTCTTCACATCCCTGTAACATGACTTGGAATGATCAAAATTAAGGAAAAGATAGTTTTACACAGCCAAACTGTTGTTCTCTGAGGTCTGTGTAAACTGATATCCTTTAAATCACTAGGAAGGAGGAGAAACATCAGAGTCAGTTACAGATACTTCTACTGAAGTCACAGTCTGCATGAACTAAACACCTCCTCTGTAACTTTTTTCAATGGACCTTATTGAGGGAAGAAGATTTATTTCAGAAAGAAACAGTCAGAGTCCAACAGAGACTATTTCTGCTAGAAACTGCTAAAGCTTGAGAGGCTAAAAGATATTATGTGTATTTACACTACAAATGGAACGAGCCAACTAAGCACCTGAACATGAAAAGAGGTGTTTCCCACAGGTCTTATGTTCGCACCTGCTGGCAACGTAGAGAAGTGACCAACAAATAAGTTCCCAAATAACCCCTTCACAGAGTATATAGCCTATACAGTGTCACAGAGCTCTGGAAGCACTAGGAGTTTGTACAGGCACAGGAAATCATACTTAAGTACTTTTGAAAACCAGAAGTTTGGGAATTCCATCTTTTCTCTTCCTGCTCCATGACTTGAAGTGCTTCATTGTAGCTACTACTTCCATATGCACTCGATTCACACATCTTCCTCATTTAAGCCCCCCTTTGGCCTACTGCAAGGATACTCTATAATCATTAAATTTGCATTAAATTTCAGAAAGTAACATTCAAGAGAAACCCTTTTGCATTAAATTTCAAATGACGAAACTAAACCCGATACATGGAGATTGTTTATTTTAAGTGGTATTCTGAAACTTGTGGTTAAACACAAATTCGCAAACTATGAAGCTTAAGATTGCATGGTGACTGCACAAAATAAGGCTGCGTGGTCAATCTTGGAGCTGATGCCACTGAAGTCTGATTATTGGGAGCACAGGATGGCTTCAAGGTTGTAATCCATGAAGGCACCAAAGGAGGCAGGCCTTCCTACACTGAAAGCTAATCAAAAGTCCCCTTAGTTACCATCAGCCATTTGTTGATGCTGGGAGTATCACCACAGGGAAAGATCTGAGTGAAAGCAGAGGTCATTGTGGAAAAGCTTTTCTTCATACCGCACTCAGAACTTGGAGACAGATACCCACCGCAGGGGCTCTTCTATGCCAGTCATACACATTGTGCTTTATTCCTCACTCAACTGGGCCAGTTAGAAGAAAAAAGAAGAAACCCCAAAGCAGCTCATGCTGCTATGACAATTTGGCAATGATCTTTAGAAGCAGATTACTTTTTTTTTTGAGATAATGAATAAACATGAACAGGATTTTTGTTAATGCTGAAACAGTTTAGACACAGGGATGGGATGAAATCTATCACCCCAGAGACAGAAAACTTTCATTTCTGTGCATTGACATGGAAGGCAGATGAACTACGGCCTCCTCTCATGTTCCCCCAATACTAAAGATCTGCTTCATGAGTTTGTTTTATACACAGACAATTAACAGTACATTTTAGTAATGCTTCCCATAAAAAGTCTTACCAATAGCACAGTACTGAAATCAGTGCAACAAAATCAAAATGACAGGAATATTTACAACCACATTGTAACGTTCCAAAACTGCAAGACCAGAACTCTCTAAAGTGCAAAGTTGTCTATATTCTACACAGATAAAGGGATCTGCTTTCTTGCTTATAGTATGAACCACCACCATCATCATTACAGACACACCACATATCCATGCTGAACACTGAAGTGACCAAACATCATCCTTAGGCTGACAGGCAAAAATTCCTCTACTGAATCCAGTGGGAGGCAGACATCAGCATCCAAGGGGCAAATTTAGTCCCTCCATTGTTGGAGTGTCACATGCTGGATGGAGATTAACTACTGTAAACCAGGAACACGAAACAAGGAGGAAGTATATTTAAATACATGGAGAAAGGTATTTGAATAGAAAACTTACAAAGACCTCAATGGTTTGTTTTATAGCAGGTTAAAAGACAATCATTGCATTTTTTAACACACAAAATAGAGGGCCCAGCACTCCATAATTTATTTAGCTGCAGTTCTGTCCTAGTTCAGACTGGACACAAATCTTTAAGGACTATTTATATCAACAAGATTTGCAGGTTTAGCCATGAGAGCCTCTAAAACCAGAGAGGGGCCACAAAACCAGGCTCTTGCAGCATTAGAGTATTAAAAAGTCACCATTCAAAATACCTCATTTTTAAAGATTACTAAAGGAAATGATAAGAGAAGGAACATGGCTGTTAGGTTTCCAGATTAGCTGGAATTCCCAGTCTATTCACCCATATTCTTAAATATATTGGGCAGTTAATCTACATAGTACTTACAATTATTCTTGCCACTAACCAACAAAACCCAAAGAGAAAACTGCTCACTGATGCACAGCTCTCTATACTTTGCAAACTAAACGGTTTCCAGCTTCTTATTTTGGGACAAAACTATCCAATGTTTGCTATAGGACTTTAACTACAAGTAAACAAAGTTTGCCTTGAAAAGCAACACATGTCAAGTGAGATAGTTTGTTCCATTAGTCTATTTTTAAACTACTACATCGTATTTACTGAAACAGCTACAGCGTAAGAGGTTACACAGCTAGGCTTAAGTAATGCCTAATAATCTGACATAATCCACTTGGTTATGCCCCAAACTATTTACAGTGAACTTGATTCAAACAAACCACTTGGTTCAAAAAAAAGAGTCCAAAGAATTACAAGTCCATAAAACTAACCTTTCCTAAGAAGTTGTTTGGGAATGATTTAGACATGATCAGTTCATTTTGTTTTAAGATATTCATGTCTTGAATTATACCCATGGGCAAAAGCCTCATTGGAAATGAGTCCCAGGACCTACACATGTAGCAGATGGGAGGGAAAATGAGAGGAAGACGGAAACTGGCATCTTAGTCTGCATAAGGGAAGTTAATTGGGTTGAGACATGTACACATTAACATGCATAAGCATCTGAAAAACAGTGAGCAACTATAAAATCGTGATTGTGAAATTGAGTTAACTGTATCTTGAGCCTTAAAAGGGGCAGGCTAAGCAAATGGTGATGATTATAGCTTTAAACATTTTCATAACTGAAATCTGTATAAGCAAAGTAGCTCCACTTTCCATTTTGGCAAAACCTAAGCTGGTCTCCTAACACTGCAAGAAGACTAAAAAGTCAGTGGATGAAGTTATGAACAGAGATGAATAACTCTTCATAAACCATATCCCAGGCCCCTGTGCAGCAGAAGAAACGGATCAATTTTAGATATAAATTCCTCGTGATGCTCATCATCTTCTGCCCACCCAAGCCCTTGCAGAACAGAAAATTCTTCCAAAGCAATTCAGCTGACTTTACACTTATTTTGTGTGCAAAACTGGCTGGAAGAAAAATCCATCACTGGAAACAATGAGTTCTGCATCTGGTTCACCTATGCCAGGCAGCATTAAGAGCCTCTGTGCCTTCTGCAGCAACAAATTCTGCAGATTGGTCCAGTATCTCATGAAGAGTCTTGAGTTTCCTACTAACCTCCTCAAAAGCTTTTGTTCCATGGGACTTCAAGGAGCTACAATCCTGTCTTCTACGCTAACTTACTCTAAGTCCTATGAAGTTCTGCAACCAGAATTACACCACAGTGGAAGAAGAACCAATCCAAACAGCACCAAGAGAGGAATGTGTTTTCAGTACAGTTCATGGTAAGTGCATATGCCATCATGTTTTGTTGAAACAGTAGCATTTGCAGGCTGTTCAGTTTCTTTCTCAGGTAAAGTGAAGTGCAGCAACTGGTACCCAGAGACTGCAAGGTCTCATTTCAACGTACGTGTCAGTCTTTTGTGTTTGCAGCACATCAGAAAGCTGTGTTTTTGCTGATGTGGGTGTTTTGCAGTGCTCAGCACTAAAGAATGTTATTACATTCTCCACAGAAGGCAGAAATGGAAGAAGCAGGTTCTACAAAACACTTTCTTTCTCAGTCTTGACTGAGCTTTGCTTTTAAGCACATTCATATTACTTGCTGCACCACTTTCATATATACTTTGATATTAAAGGATTTTAACTTAAGGACAGACAAGCGAAAGTACATTACTACAAATGCTGATACATGAACCCAAATCTGTAGAGGAAAGAACACTAATCATTTCAGAAGAATATAAATTGTGCTCCAGTTACACAGAACTTAAGGCTTTCTAAGTCCTGTGAAATACCACAGGGGTGTTATAAACCAACCCAGATTTTCTTCCCTCACTCTAGTTAAGTGAATCTGAACATGACAGGGTGATGAACTTGAATGGCAAAACCTGGACAAATAGAACTGTTAATGCAAACTTTTGTTTGCACAATTTAACATTATATAGCATATAATTTAATGGAAACATCCTCAAGTGTTACAATCATGATACTTCCTTTGTTATTTGTGGGTAGAAACTAAACCCACAAAAAGAAACTCTCTAGAGGCACAATAGGAACATTTAAGCCCATTCATTCTATGATATCCCACTAAACCCAAAAATATGTCAGATATAAATAAACTCCTAGAAATCCACCACATTCTCAAGCAAGATAGATGCACACTAACAAAAGTAAATTAAATTAGTCTTCTAAATTAAAAAAGAAGGATCAGAAAAAGGGAGATCAGAACTAAAGCCCCAGAGTCCCATTAATACAGCTTCAAAGTGAATTCATAGCACTTATGGCACTTAAGAAATCTGGCATCCACTGTCTTTTTGAGGCTTTATATCTGGTTCCTTCAGAGGCTTTACTTCTTCGTCTGGTTTTGGTTTAGCCTGCAAACAAGAAGAAAAAACCCTAAATACCACAAGTACAAACCGCTGTGCATGCACAGTACTTACGCATGGCTAATTTTACATATTCTAATTTAATAACTGCCTCTATTTTCAAGGCTAAACGCTTTGAGCAAGCCTTGAAAAAACCCACATATTCTCTATTTCGGCATTCTTAAAGGAATCCTTTTCTAAAACAGACCTTCTATAGCACTCACTCCTGTAACATTTCAACATCTTAGACACCTTTAAGAATTTCCTCCTATTCAGGACTTAGAAAACAATGACTCCTCATTTCCAGATGCTGACACTGGAGAAGAAGTTAACTGACTTGTCTTCTGGCACAGCAAACATGTGAGCTCAGGTGGCAGCCTTGTGTCTATACCTTTAGCTGGGGAATGTTGCAGAAAAGCAAACCAGTAACTCTGTATTAGATGCAGAATAAAGGTACTAAGAAAGAACAGTACATGAGATTATCTTACAGTGTCATCCTTTGGCCTCTTGGTAAGATCAAATGCTGCGAGTGTTTCAGGAGTCCAGTGTGCGTTCAAGGCAGGGAATTCAAAAGGAACAGGCTCTACTAAGCCGTAGTTTGCTTTCAGTTCCAGCTGGGGAGCCTCTGCTGGCACCTTCTGAAAATAGCTGTCATAGAACACAGCAATATAGTTAAAACACAGCACACCATCTCTGCAAGCCTTGTTTGCAGTTCTAAAGAACAATCTGGGTTATTACAGTGACCATCACTGATGTTCTCTTGCTTTATTAAGGTACTGTCCAACATGCATTCTGTCAGCGAGATTCAGAAGAACAAAAGCAATTCCTTCTTGGTATTGTTCATCCCCCCATAACCACATGAGTTTTTTTGCTACTTGATAACCATTATTCCCAGCATTTTGATGAGAAAAGCACCTTTTGTTCCAGAAGACCTTAAAAATCATAGAGTCATATAACACCAGGTTGGAAGGGAGCTCAAGGATCATCTGGTCCAACCTTTCGAGGCAAAGCACGACCTAGACCTGATGTCCCAGCACCCTGCCCAGCTGAACATTAAAAGGAGGATTTAAAATACTTCCCAAGGAAGATGAAGAGGATGGTTCTTTTCCTCAATCAGCCTTAATGTGCCACAGTGCATAACAGCAACACCACTGCAACACCCATAAAGACAGTACAACACAAAGCCTGAATGAGGGTATAAAATTCAGCTTCAGGTACTTAACAACTATTTTTGTTTAGTCAATTCCCCTATTAAGCAGGTCTTTAAATACCATACCAAGGGAAATAACAAAACTATTATGGAATACTAAATCACAAGAGGAGGGGAAGGGAGAAAGAAATGAGCAAAAGAATTCTAAAGCCAAGCTAATCTTGTTATTTTAAACTGCTTCCAAACTCTTTTTGGAAGGGGTATTAACTAACAGAAAGCCCTATTCACAATATTAATTATACTTAGCCTAGTAAAGCTCACAGCACCCTAAAGCATGTTCTTCACTGACAGCATGTGTTTGCTTCCCTGCAGCAAAGCAGAATGAGCTAAGACTTCTCCATTTCCCTTCTGTCCTCTTTTGCCTACTCGATCCCAGCAGCTGGGAAGAGAACATTAGAGCAAAACAACAACGTCTGCAGGACTCTCTCTGGTGTAGAAGGAAATGAAACAAAGCGGCTGAGGAATGAAGGAAGAAAACCACTTAACCTCTCCATGTCAGTCCAACCTGCCCTGCTGAACTGGCATAGAAAACAGAAGGTGAGGGCACAGACCCATAGCAAATCTGCTTTAAGTTACATGTCATGCCCTAAAGAAATGTAAGAACTGGAGAGTAAAATTTACCATCCTATCTTGAAATAAAGGCAAATGAGGTAATAACAATTCATACAGAGCACTGCACCAAACCATAAATTACTTACATGAACCCATTCTCTCTCTGGCATTTTTCTAGCGTGTTCTTAATCAAACTTCCAAATTTTCTAAAGAAGAGATGTCCAGAAGGTTTGGCAGTAGTCCCAGGCCCTTTGGTTTCTCCGTATTCTTTGCACAATGCTTCAGCCTTGGCAAAAACTTTGCAAGAAAGTAATGTAATAAAAATCATTTACATGACTCTATTAAATCAGAGTTCTGATCTACAGTGCTTCAGTTTTAGGAGATACCAGAATCCATTTAGATTTTTTGCTTCTTAGAAACAAAAATAAGCTAGCTCAAACACAGCACGTTCAGCCAAGATTTATGGCATCCAAAAAGCTACCAGGAACAGGAAAAAAAAGAGACAGCTTTTTGGGTAGGAAGATGCAGGAAAGCATCCTTCCACAAGGGGCAAATGCAACAATAAGCACAAGAACTGTGCCACAGGGTAGGGAAAAAGAGAGGGAATGAAGGTGTCCACGCACAGGTGATGCCCCAAAATAAACAGCACTTAATATGGAGTGGGCAAGGAAACACTCTTCTGTGAAGAGCAGGCACAGTAAAAACCACGGTGTTTGGTTTACTGCAAGTAACCAACTTAACAGCTCCTAATAAATTCTTGATTTATTTTTAAAACTAGTATTAAAAGTTTCTCATGTGATGATTTGAGCATGTTTTATACATTGTGGTAAAGTTATGCTGTGCAGGCTGTTGGGGTAGCAATAGCTTTGAAGAGACACTGAGCTACTGCTAACTTCCCTTAATTTACCTTTCAAAGAAACAGAAAGGAAGTAAATTACTGAAACCTGTTTAAAACCAATCGTGATCCAGATTTACTATTTAATGTAAGACAGAGCAACCTTCACAGCAGAAAAGGCTTCAGTAACTTAACATAAATCCACACCAGACAAGTGATTCGCACACTGTACTGCAGGCAGCTCAGAGCCAGTCTCTAAAAGGCTGAGAAGTGAAGATAGTATTTTCTGGAGCACTGTTATGAATGCCAGTCTTTGGTAAGACACAGGAAAGAATGCATTGTCTCCATGCAAAATTGTGCTGGATTTTCATCAGGTGACAGATAAAAACCTTAAGTTTATAGGAGACCCAAATAAACATGATACAGCAAAATAAACCAGGCATGTCATCATTAGACCCTATAATCCAGTCTCAATCACACTTACATTTCTCTGATTCCTGCAGAGATCTGATTGCTTCCCCACATTTATCACTCGCCAGTAGAGTTTGACCATGGTAACAATATGCCTAATGGAAGAGGACAAAATCATTACCAGTGCCACATGGCACTTCCTGCACTGATTCACTTCTGCTCTTCTTTACTTCAGAGTTGCAGCTCTTTGAAGCTGCCACTCCCTGCAGAGAGCCAACAATTTGGGATTGCAAATCAAAGCAGCATTCACTGAACAATGCATTCAACATAAACATCATGAGGCAGGTATGGAGCAAGCTGTGTCAAGTGTAGATGAGACTCTTTGAGCTGTTTTACCAAAAGCACTAGTAGATGGTCTAGTTCAAACCTCTTTCTTGTTGTATCAATGCGCACCATAATCCTGGTGTAATGGCTGGACTTGATAATCTTAAAGGTATTTCCAACCTAGCTGATCCTATGGTTCTATCAAGCCCCACCACAGAAAGAAAATGAACCCCAGTCAAGTTTACAAAGCAAAGACTGAAAACAACTTGAACAGTCAAAAACCAAACCTGCAACAAACATCACTGATCAAGAAGAGATGAAGCCTTCTGCTGCTTTATTTTGCCACAGTCCTAATAACTTCTCCAGCTCCGAAAGTCTCATTCCTTCACACTTACACCTGAATATAGTACTAGATACCAGTGAGAACTGATCTGCCTCTTTTCTATTATCAGGAATTGATGAGTTTAAATACTAAATACCATACGTAAAGGAACAATCCCATGAACTAACACCTACCTTGCATTCCTCCCTTTAATTAGTCTGTTCTCACAGTACTGCAAGTGTTACCTAAACCACTGCCCATATTACAAATTAAAAAGAACAGAAAAGTACCACAGCTCTGAGCCTCCCTCACCTCTCAAACTTGCTAGTAAGGCAAGCAGCTTTGAACCGCATGTTCAGCTATGTAAGAGAAAGACAACTGTGTTAACAGCTCAGTTTGGGCCTTTATTACAGCATGAAAGAGATGAGTAACAGGTTGTGGCAGGCAACAAGAAATAAACAGCAAACTGAGCAGCTGATGATCCCAAGAGAGGCACTGCACTTAGTAAGTGATCAGCCACTCTCAAATGACAGCATTTGGAATGGTATCTAACATTGCTTAATGCAGTTTCATTCAGGGCAATCAAAAAGATAAGCGGTTAGACTCAGACTGTGATGCAGACAATGGAAGAGCAGTATTACGCTCAACCAGAACTGCTTCACTTAACAATATGGGATCACAATTAATTCCACATTTCACTAACTTCACTTGGTTCCACAAACCACTTCAAACACCATCAACACTGGCCCATCTCCCTTCATAGCACAGAAAGAAAGTCAAGGCAACACTTACGCCCCCATTCCCTAATCCAGCCCTCAGGACAACATTAAAAGTTGTGACAGCTGTCAAACAAAGTACTTACATAGGCCATATAGAAACAGTTCTTCAAGTTCAAGTACTTCCTCCATTTTCCTGCATAGGTAGCATCCAAACTGGATAATGTTTGATCTGTAACACACATGTCAAGTCATTCTTTAAGACATTTCCAAAAGAAAAATCACCCCTCCCGCCAGACCAGAATTCTTTAGCTCAGCAATAGATGTTAACTGTAAGTTGCCAGCAACAAGTGACATAAATTACTTCTGCAAAACCACAGAGAAACTGTAAGAAAAACCAAAAGCATGCAGTTTATTGAGCTATCATGCAGGTGCCATCCACTAAGTCTGGACGGCTAATTCTCCAACCTATTTTTGGGCAGCATTTCAAAGCTTATTCCTAGTTCAATTTCAAGTAGTGACTTATAAAAGCCTACGTATGCTATAATATTCCATCTCTTATATTGACTCCCATGTTTCTGCACTGTTCCTACTTGCCTCATTAAAGCCACAGATCAGCTCACTCATCTGGAAGTATGTACATAATTAACCTGCTTTACACACACTTTACAGTCTGCATCATCATGTGCTGCCCAAAGGTAGCTGAAACACACTCCATTTACATCAAGCCAGTTGCTTGCAGCTATTACATATCCTGAAGACATTACTCTGTCTTTTGCCTTCCCTCACTAACATTTCCTATCACTGGCTACAGAAAAGTATTCCCCCAAAACCAAAAGGCCTTATCAAGATATATCTGTTACACTGATAACTGAATCCTTAAATGGGCTAAATAGAAACTAAATATACAAAGCATGTCCACTGAGAAACAACATTCATATCACAACCGATGGGCGGGTAAAGTATGTCTGCTGGCAAGAATGCATAAACCAGGTCACTAAGGATACAAAACAAGACACTCACCAGCTTTTTGGTAGAAGTTAGCTGTTTCATAAGCAAGAGCAGCTATTAATCCTGGATTATGCTTCAGTTCAATAGCCCGAGCAATTGTCACTGAAAAAAGAAGTTTCATAGCACAGTATTAAAGTTTAATTGAAGATGTCACATCAGAGCAGAGGTATTTAGTGCTTTAAACTCCCTGCATGAGCAGAAAACAAGTATTGTGCAGTCAAGCAAACTGCAGAATAAAGACAGACCTTTTCTTGGATAGAACATTTCCAAATTCATAGAAAAGCTGAAGAAAAGTTAGTCTGAAGACTGGGGAGTAAACAAGCTGCAGATATTTTTTTAAAGGAACTGGGAATTTACATTAGGCAAGCACGGTGGTGAAGAGAATGAAGGGAAGGAAAATGAAGAGGGGAGGAATGTCACACACAAGCTCTTCCAAACCGGTTACATGTGTAATATCAGACTGATCTTTGGCAGTTTCCTCCTAGAATTGTAACTGAAGTTTCTTTAAAGGCAACCCGCCCCACTAAGCCACAGTACTTCAGGAGAATTAAAAACAGGCATAGCTGCTAAGCAGACTTCATGAGACACCAAAGTAACCAACAAAGACTGTCATTTCCCATCCCCAACAAATGCAGATTTGAAGATACCTTCTTGGGCTTCAGCTTGGCACTGGATGATGTACGAGTCAATAAGGCGAGCTTCTAAATCTCTTCCCTTTTCTACAGGTGTAATCAGTTTTGGAATGTGACTTTCCTAAGGACAAAGTAAGTCCCAGACTTAGTTTAGGCTTAATACCACGGCTGCCAATGCAAAGCAAGTCCCTTACTCCTGCATGGATGCAACACTGAGTGAAGATCCCAAGACAGACGGCTGCACTGTGTATGTGCTATTGGGCATTACTCTCTCACTGCCATTGGGAAAGAGTAGCAAGGACTGAGTGGTTGCA
Organism: Psilopsiagon aurifrons; assembly: GCA_025447955.1. Classification (NCBI taxonomy): domain Eukaryota; kingdom Metazoa; phylum Chordata; class Aves; order Psittaciformes; family Psittacidae; genus Psilopsiagon; species Psilopsiagon aurifrons. The sequence goes on from JAOEHY010052746.1 coordinate 25,931, forward strand.
CAGCATGCCTTTTTTTTCTTGCATTATTCAGACAGTCTGAGGTATTTGTTTATTCTGTAACTTTGTCAGAAAAGCAAATGCTTTTCTAAGACAAAGTCAAGTACTTGGAAACAACTTACAGAACAGACAGCAAAGACAGTTTTTCTACCTTCAAGTGTTTAAAGATCCCAGCTGCTATCTTCAGGCTTCTGTGAACGTCTTTTGCTTCATCTTCTGTTATACTAAGAATACAGAATAAATGGATGAAATCTTAGTTAGAAAGGACCTATAGGTGTCATTTAGCCCCACCTCCCACTTTTGGAGAACTACAGACAACAGTGGATCAGGTCAGTTACGGCTTTGTCTACATGAATCCTTCATGAAGAGCCCACTGACTCTCCAAGTAACCTGCCCTGCTGCTGCGCTGCCCTCATGGTAAAGAAGTATTTTTACAGTGTCCCATCATTAAATAATCAAACAGAACTCACCTGAAAAAAGAAATGTAAGACCTTCTAATGACTTTCAAGTTAAAGGTAACTTCAAGTGTTACAAGGCAAAGCATTAGAACTCTGTAGGGCTAAAAGTCAGCAGAGCTGTAATTCTGAGAATCCTTATTTTGTACTTGGACACTCACAGCAGGACTGATAAAGGGTTTATTCACAACTGACACCTTCTCTATACCACAGTCACTTTGTTCACAGATGCAAGAAGGGACAGAAGTGCACTTGGACATTACAGTACATGAATGAAGGCCAACTGCCTCCTTGAAATTGTACTGTCTCAGACAGATATGCACTATAACAGCCAAAACTCAGAACCTGCTAATTTTTGGGTGGAATATTGCTGCAATCGAATTACTAAGAAAAAAAAACAAACACTTACTCTTCTTTTCCAGCGAGTCTTGATGCATATTTTGTGTACCACAGAGCCACATTAAATCCCATGGAAACCAGTTCAAACACTGCATCCTGCTGGGCACTACAGACAGACAACATCCCCCCCGAACAATTAAATGCTTTCCATTTTGTCCTGACAAGCTCTCTCTGCTGATAGGTCAAACAAACATAAATCAATGTTTCTCTCCATAAAACACTTTTACTTAAGAAGTCAACAGTTTCCCACTTGCCGAACTGCCTAAAAGGGACTTCAGTTTTCACTTATTCCCTTTAAGAGCACAATCTCCCACATTCAGACGCCTCCCCTTCCCATCTGGGAACTTTTACTTTAAAACAGTGACTTGAGAGTTGTTTAGCTTTGGGTGTGGCTGACATTTTTCCATGACTTTTTTCCTTAAATTGCACATTCTGTGGAAAGCCTTGCTCTGGAATGTCTCTTTCAAACTTGTAGCTCCTGAGTTAATAAGTCAGAGTCTATTACATCTCCCTCTAATGAATGTTATTGCAAGTATTTACGTAACTGCAGTTGAACAGCATGTGCAAATAGCAGGGAGTTTCAGAAGCTAAAAACACGGTCTGTGGAAAAAGCGAACTTCCAATCACAAGCTCAGGATAGCTTAGGAACTAGTAAACTTTAAAAAGAAAGGTGTGGGAGTGGGAAGAATCATGCTGGCACAAGGACGAGTGCATGTGGCGATGAGAAAATCAGGAGAGAGCCCTAATCAACAGATTGTCTTCCAAAGGGAATAAAAGCTTTGAGGAAGTTGAGCATTTATTTTAGATAAAGCTTGACAAATTTGTAACTGTGGTTATACAACACACTTGCCTACAATAGCAGAAGAGAACTGAATCATCCAGTAGGTTATAGATCTGTATCCCTACTTAAAACAAAAGCTCTGTTTGTTTGTACCAGGAGCACATGTACTATGACCTTCAGAGGACAAGAACAAAATGAGATCTTCAGCAATGTACTTCAAAAAACTCAGCAGATAATGGTGCCAAATGGAAGTTTTAAACTGTAGCAATCTGTGTTATCATATACAATTCACTAATACCCTTAAGGTTGTTTTTTGTACTGCTCTAGCTAACTGTAGATATAGTTTGTAGATCAACTGAGACACAATAGACCCTTCTATCACAATCACTTATCACCAAAATCTTTATTTTATTATTATGCATCTGGGGCCTACAAGGATGACAGAGAGGACTTCATCAGGGACTGTAGCAATCAGGGACAATGGGTAATGGGCTTAAACTTAAACAGGGGAGATTTAGGTTAAATCTAAGGGAGAAATTCTTCTTGTGACGGTGCTGAGGCACGGGCACAGGGTGCCCAGAGAAGCTGTGGCTGCCCCATCCCTGGCAGTGTTCAAGGCCAGATTGGACGGGGCTTGGAGCAATCTGGTCTAGTGGAAAGTGTCCACTAGAAGGGTTGGACCACGGGATATTAAGGTCCCTTCTGACCCAATCCAATTCTATGATTCTATGATCACACCTTTACATAAAGGCAGCACATGCTTCAGAGCACCTAATAACAGTACAGCAACTATCAAAACCACACAGCAACAAGGTTCTGGAAACTACCTGGCTACACTTCTACATTTTGCTACACTTCTAAGTCTTCCTTCACACATGTGCATACACATAACAGACCAAAAGAAAACAGATGCATACCCTGTAATCATAATAGTGTATGTACCTTGGAACTTGTCCTTGCAGTGTGTCTGTCCACTTGAAGTTCTGAATATATCTCAACTTGCATTCTTGGGAAGAGTCATCCAGTGAAAGGATAAAACCTGTAGGGTTAAAAAAAATGTACCAACAGGCAATGTCAAGGTAAGAAACAGAAACAGTACAGGAATGGGGATCAATGAGAACACAGATATAGGTAAAACAGTGTTTCTTGCTGTACTGCTCAAAAACTTGTGTTACTTCTCGAGGTTTTTAATCCTCAGGATCTTCAGAACAAGGTGCACAAAAAACCCTAACAAGCTACAAGAAACTCCTTGACAAGCAGGTCTCCAACTCAACCCTGTGAGTCCTGACTGCTCAAGGTAAACCTTGCAGGTGTCTGCATGCCCTCTTTGGTAACTAGTTGGGAGTTGGGCTGACCCAGGTACAGGATGGCTGAGGCTGCTCAAAGCAAGTGAGGGACTCCCTTCCACCATAGTGGCTATTGGGAAATTCCAGGAAGAGCTGCCTGGTCAACAGGAAAAGGGCTTTGACTTACTTACCTACTCATTACTCTTTCTGTCTCCAGGGCTACAGGAAATTGGTCCTTTACATCCAGCAGCCCAAAAAGCAGCAGTCAGTGGATTGAAGCTTATGGTACGGGATGTTCAACCCCTAACACATGCAGGCCCAAGGAATTTTTCAGGGAAGAGTAAGTCTGGCCTTGATCTGATCAGTTCTTACAGACCTCATGAACTCAAGACTTGCAACAGCAGCTATTTGAGCTACAGCTTTAGGTGCTGACATGTTTATAAAGTCAGAAAATACTTGCTCTTTTCACATGCAGCAGGTTCTAGCAATCGAGAGTGATGCTTTCCTGAAGAAACACTCTAAGTCTTCCCTGCAGCAACATGGACTGCTATTTTGCCTTTATGTCACATTAGTTTACACCCTCTCAGGGACTGAGGGAACTAAACCAAAGTGACCAAAATACTGGCAGGAGGAAGGTCTCATCATCATAGGTGACCATCTACCGAAAATGTAGATACTGTTCTAATGAGCACCTATATATACACCTAAGATAAGCAACAGGAGAAACTCACAAGTCCATTATCCAGCATTAGACAAACCAGAATTTTACATCAAAGAGTGAAGTTTACATCAAAGAGCGACTTCTAAACATTTTCTCCTCCAGCAGGAAGCACAAAGTGGTTAAAAGCAAGAGGACAGAATGCCAACACTCAGTACTGGCAGGGTCACAAAGAACACTGGAACTCACAGAAAGTACCCATGACCGGTATCAAGCTTACAACCCATGAAGATACGTCCTTCCTGAGAAGTGCAAAGGAAGATTAGCACAATACACATTCTGAGAAGTGCCACTGAAACTCAAATTCTACACCCCTTTATGTACTAGCAGTATTGCTAATTAATGTTCCTACCTTGCAAGAGTGAGAAGTACAGGTCAGTTGCATTCTTCATCATCTCTGGATTACAACTTGAGTCTGTGAACAGCTCTAACAGCCGGGATCGAGATAACCTCAGATCACTATATGGAGGGGAAAAAACCACAAAACAAAGATCTCTAAGAAATTCTACCCAAAAATGTACTATTAAGAATGTACCCACTCATGTATATCACCACCTTTTTGGACAGACAGCAATGGATAATCAGCACTTACTATTAATCTAAAGTAAAATAACTATGCCTTTATCTACTGAGATCTTGGGTGCAGGCGAAGGGAAGTAACAAGCAGAAACATTCTTCAACATTAGAATGGGATGACTGTCTGAAGAGATAAGCACAGATCTACCAAGTCAGATGCGATCTCTTTTCATTCTATTCCCATCTACAATAGAACATTCATGACTTATTCACTTCTAGAAATGACTTTAAATAATCTTTTGCAGAAGAATGCACAGTCATTAGAAAGACAACGAAATGTTCACTCTTTCGCCTCTGCATTATTATAATAGGCCTTGCCACACACCCAGAGACTTGAAAACTGGATAATTCATTCTTTGTAACTAAACACTTGTCTCCCAGCCTACACATCTCCCGTCATCTTCAGAACAAAAACTGAAGAGTTAACCATTACTTTTACGAATGCTCCCCAAACTGAGAGACAGTGTGAAGTTAACCACAAGCACACTTACTTGCAAACCTTCGCTGCAGCTGGAGTGGTGGCTACCCCATAAAAATTAAATGAAATGGGAGCTGTAGCCTTCAAAGGGTTGCGGTGAAACCAGTGGGTCATTTTCTTTCTGTTGTGTTGTTTGATGCCAAATCTAAAGCGTGGATAGAAATGAACAAGAACAGCTGAGATGCTGTAATGATATGTAACATGTCATGCTCCTTGGCTCACAGAAATATATTCCACATGTAAACAGTTATAAAAGAAATTCATTTGCAAAGTTGTATATAATCACACAGAAGCAATTCTATTTCTTTATTTTTCCCATTTGAAACACTGAGCTTCCATACACCTTGTCCACATCATCCATGTACTTGAGAATGCCACTCCCTTGAAATTCCCTCTTTGCTTTCTGAGGCAACTATTGTAAGTTGGGCAAAAAGCTGTAACCCACTTTACTCTGCATTACTGCATACTTTTGTACCCAAAACCCCCCGCTCATTTGTTGCCTCCTGCATAAAGCTGAATATTTCACATGTAATTCCCATTCACTGAGGCCATTCTACTGTCTCTGGTCAATCTATTAGTAGCCTTATTGATATCATTAGTAGCCTTACTGGCACCACCGATATCAATGAAACAGCAATTACACAGTAACCCTAGCTGAAAACATGGATGCACTGACATACACATAACAGACCTAGAAGTTTGTCAGAGTACAGCTAAAACACACCATCTTTTTATGTTTCACCCCGATGTCAGCAAACATACAACATCAGCATTCCTATGAGCTTTCAATGGTGGGAGGATGAAAGATAATGGATGCCCACTGAGCTCCACGCTGGATAGACAGAGAAACTTCACCGTAAAGGCAGCAAAACCAAAGAACAAGCTGCCCAAAGAGCCGGTGTGGTCTGTCCGTCCTCAAGAGCTTTGAAGACCTCATGGGATAAGGCCCTGACCTCAGACATGGTGCTGCTCTGAGCGGGACCGTGGACCAGAGACCCCGAGCCCCCTCCATCCCCTCATGATCCTCTCCGAATCTTCATCCATCGCTACCAAACGTTTTGTAGCTCTGCTGACACAAACGAGCCAAGCACCGACCTCCTCTCACGGGCCGGGCGCTCCTGGCCCGGCAGGTGACTCGCTATCGCACCGGCGCCCATCACAACCCCACACACCTGCGCAGCGGCCTGCGGAGCGGTG
>JAOEHY010052752.1:0-11229 GCA_025447955.1 Psilopsiagon aurifrons
ATCTGAAGGGGGCCTATAGGGATGCTGGGGAGGGACTCTTCATTAGGGACTGCAGTGATAGGACAAGGGGTAATGGGCTCAAACTAAACAGAGGAACTTCAGGTTAGATACAAGGAAGAAGCCTTGGGTGTCATGGTTTAGTGGGAGATGTCCCTGCCCATGGCGGGGGGGGTTGGAACTGGATGATCTTAAGATCCTTTCCAACCCTAACTATTCTATGATTTTTGTATCAAGCAAAGAGCATTAAGAGTAAGAGAGACAGAAACAAACATCTCCTGTGTTGTTACCCATGCTGACATGTTATTCAGCAGAGCATAAGGTTGTAAGGCAGAAGATTAGTTTCAAATAGCCCATTTAGCTATGCTAATGAAAATAGAGTATGTGCCCCTAACACAAACATACTGCTGTATAACACTGTGGTACCACAAAATATTTGGGGTTTGGGTAGCAGTTGTTAGTAATATCCCTCTTGAAAACCTTACACAAGATGGCTGTAGCAAAGGCATAAAGGAGCTAATGAATAGGCTCATTCATGGGTCTGGCAAACTGTCACTTTGATCTGCTTGTACATATTTATAGCCAAAACCTCCAAACAGTTTAAGAAAATCCAAACAGAATTTTTGTAATGAGAAATGTGTGTTTCATTGGAGACTGTCACAGAGGCACAGACTGGTTTGGGTTGAAGGCACCTTTAAAGCTCACTCAGTTCCAACCCCCGTGCCATGGGCAGGGACACCTTCCACTAGAGCAGGTTGCTCCAAGCCCCTTCCAACCTGGACTTGAGCACTACCAGGGATGGGGCAGCCACAGCTTCTCTGGGCACCCTGTGCCAGCGCCTCAGCACCCTCACAGGGAAGAAATTCTGCCTAATGTCTCGTCTCAATCTCCTTTCTATCAGTTTGAAGCCATTCCTCCTCGTTCTGTTGCTACCTACTATTGTAAAAAACCACTCTCCAGATTTCTTGTAGCCCCTTTAGGCACTGGAGCTGCTCTGAGGTCTCCCAGGAGCCTTCTCTTCTCCAGGCTGAGCAAGCCCAGCTCTCTCAGCCTGTCAAGCCTATGTACTGTGGTGGTACAAATTACCCAGACACTTGTCCTGCAGGAGGTAAAGTTAAGAAGTCTTTATGGGACTGAAAATGACTGTGTGGTAAACCTTTTCTTACACAGTCAAACCAACTGAAGCAAAGCCTTGCACACAGCTGGGGCGCCTGTGCCATCTCTTCCCCAGCTGATGACTGAAGTTCATCGTTATCTGACTTTAGAAATTATCTGAGATCCAAAGTTGTGGTCACATTTAATGGGATTGGGTAGGGGAAGGAGAGAAGTACTTATTCTTCTTTGCATTAACATGCTGAAGTGCTGCTTTTCGAGTAAGTGAAAGGTAAAAATAAATTCATGGACCAGTCAATAAATAATCCACTGTCTTCGGTGTGGAAAAATAGCTCATCTACAAGTCAAGACTATCTTAATGAAGCTGTTGAAAGACAAGAGTTCAGAAAGGAAGCACTAGGTTAATCTTATTGAATGCCTTTGGCTATCTCCTCCTCAGACCTTGATTTCTTGGTTATGAATGGTGAATGGCATCAGGAGGATTTGAAAAGACTGATTTTCTTTTTATTTCAGATAATTTTGAGATATTTATGAAGGATTTAAGCAAACTACTGGTTCTTCTAATGCAATGTTGCTAATGAGAGGGAAGTACCAAAACCAGAGCAAGTACCAAAACCAACAAACCTGAGAGAGATTTCCAACATACCATGCCTTGGTAGGCCACACATTCAAGTATGGTGTGCATCCTTCCAAGAATGGCTCATTGCAGGCCAGGTGTATTCTACAAGTGCTTGGGAAGAGCGAGAGTGAGAGGGTTCATTGGCCTGTATTGAAAAAAGAGCAATTCTCTCAGCAATGGACTTCATGTGGCCCAAATTCCAGTGGATCTCAGTCGTTTGCTTTCCTCTTCAAGTTCTCTCTTTCCTCTCCTCCCATTCCAGTAATGCCACCCTGTTCACTGTGCCCCTCCAGGAGCCAGGGGACATCTGCATGCTCTGTTTTGCCCCTTTGCCCCACTCTTGTTTCTGCACTGTTTTCTCAGCAGGTCACTGGTTTTGTCTTGTCAACTTTATCCTGATGCTGCTCCTTTTTCATATATCTGTATATTTAATAATTTCATTACCTTGGAAGTATATATTCCTCTGAGCCAATGGTTCAGATGCTGCTAATGAGGGATGGATATTGACAGCACAACCTGTGTGCCTGCTGGCAGTTGACTGTCACCTAGAAGATAATCTTTGTCTGATGGGGATGCGGAAGGTGTTAAATTTGGCAGAGCATTGTAACACATGGTGCTGAGAAACACAGGGATGGACCTCTGAGCCCACCTGCTTCTTTGCATCCATTGGAGCATTATCGTATTTATTCTACATGATCCTTTCTTGATGAATAAATTGGTAGTGTCTTTTATTTTAGCTTCCTGGATGGGGAACAGTCTTCTTCAAGCGGAAAAGTTGCCCAAATATATATGGGAATTGTGCTATCAAGCTATTTTCTGAAAAAAAAAAAAAAATATTATATCTTTTTCTGACTGTGCTAATCATAGAGTGTGTTTTTTTGTTTTAATCTCTTCTGTCCTTAAAACACTTGTACCCTCAAGCTTCTATCTGATGCATTTTGTTGAAGTATGTCTTTATTAAAACCTCAAATACTCTGAAGGGAACAAACAGTGACAGGAAGGTCGTATTATGTAAAGTTGTTTGAAGGGAATACAAAATAGTGTCAAAAGTTCATTGTATGAATGGGCTTGGGCCAATGTAAACTGCTAATTAGGTGATCTCAGGGTTTCAAATGTGATGATACGGTGTATAAAGGTAACTTGTTTGCTTTTTTTCCCATGAAAATATCAATATCAGTGTTTTAGAGATGAAGAAATCAAAGGCACTTGAAACCAAGCTGCAGTAGAACACACTACACTCCTGGCAGAAGGCATCCTGTGTCGGCCATATTACTTCAGAGCGTGAGCATGACCACACGTTTTGTCTTTTAAAACTGAGCTCTCTGGCTCTTTTATCAGTTATCATAACCTGAAGGGGTGGTCTTTTTTCCCAAGTAACAAGTGATAGGACAAGAGGCAGCAGGTTCAACCTGCACCAGGGGAGGTATAGATGGGATATTAGCATAAACCAGAGAATGTTTGGTAGACCTTGAAAATGGAGGAACATAACTGCAGAGTCTTAATATACTTGCAAAGCACTATCTTTTAGTGACATGAGAAACTCACTGATAATGTAGCAAGACCAGACCCAAACTGTACTCTCTAAGGATGCTGTAGGCATTTTGGCCAGCTGCAGTGAGCCTGACTCCTGACGCAAGGAAAGCAAGACTTGCCAGGAGGTGGCACATCCTTCACTGTCCCTGAAAACCCATGCAAACTCTGTTAAATTGTGAGCAACAGAAGCCTAGTGACTTGTTTGAGTTCTAATCTCTCGTTCTTGTTACCGTTAGCACCAGTGCAGTCTCTGGTTGAACCTCCTTCCCCTTCCTCCACCAAATGGCTGCAGCCACACAGACTGCTGCTCAGCCTGCGCCTGTGTAGCCCTGTACAGTCTGGTTTTCCTTGCTGCTTTGGACCGTGGTTTGTCTATCCTAGCCTTCACTGCACTCCTTATTTTAGAGCACTCCTCCACTCCCCACCTGAGCCAGTTTGTTCACCACTTTTGGACCAGATGGCTTCCTCCTCCCAGCTCCTGGGAAGCTGGCCACCAGCTCCCGGGAGAGCTTTGCTCCACTGCTTGCCTCCGCACTGACGTGGGCTTACGGGAAAGACCAGTTTTGCCTCTGGGAGGACGGCACTCGGGCAGCTTGGCTGTACGCTGGGGCACTGCATGCTCAGTCAGGAGTGTAATTTTTAGGAGTGTGAATTTCTGGAATGTTATTTTCTTGCTGTCTGAAACCTGGCCAGGTTCTCTTCTTCGCCTGACTCAGGAGCCAGCTCTGCCAAACTTCAATTTGCTCTTCTAAAATAGCAAGTCACCTCAGCATTTCAAAGTAAAACCAAAACATCCTCTCACATCCACACCAGTATTTTTTGTAGCATTTTATTTAGAAAGAGCTGAACCATTTTGACTGATGGTTTTTATTATTAAGGATAATCAGCCTGAGGCAAACATTCAGCAGAGGCAGTATTACCCCAAATGGATAATGTTTGGCAAAGCCAGAAGCAACTGTGTCCTATAATGCAAAGTGTCAGTCAACCTTTACTGGGCAATGCTAGAAGCTTTTTATAAAAGAAACATAAATTTCCATGTCATACAGTTGAGGATTGGAGGGGACTGTACAATAAAGGAAAAATTAAAATGATGCCAGTTGAACTGAAAAAATAAATTAAAAGCTGCAAAACAGCGATGCTTTATATCTGCTTTGTTCTTCTTTTATAGGGCCAGCTTGAAATTCCAAAGCTATCCCTCCTCTGACTTCTTAAAAGCCTTTTCTTTCCTGAGGCACTTCAGCTACTGAAACTGAGTATGAGGTGCTGTGAGTGCTCAGGACTTGCAAGAAAAGAAAAAGTTGCCAAGTTTCAGGTTTTAATTGGGTAAATTGCTTTTTTCCCTCTGCTTAGGCACTTGTATGAAAGCCCATGTGTTTGGTTAGCAGGTTAATAACACTTCCAGTGTTAGCAGCATGATCCTTAATGATGTGTAGTGTGTTTTGTTATTTCATTCCCTTCTCCCTTCATTTTATATGAAGCTTTGCTAGAGGAGCAGGCATTTGGCACCTCATACCTTTCAGCTGGTTTTCAAAACACAGCTGTGTTGAAGCCCACCTTCCCAGAGCCTGAAATACTCTTCTTACCTGAACCGTACTCTGACACATGACCCTTGGGAATTAAAATGATGGAGGCTTTTATAGAATACACATGCGAGAGTGATAATCTAATTAGAGGTGATGCATTTTAGTAGATTGGTTTTATGCACAGCTCCTAAACTCATTGCAAAGTCATTACTTGCTTCAAGAGAGCCCCCCTCCCCCCCAATCCCCAATGCAACATTTGCTGTTACAGATGCTGTTGCCCTTGTAACCGAAGCAAAGGACTTCCACCAATTCAGGCTGTGTCTTTTTAGAGAAATGACTGGATCCTTGGTCATGCAAATCAACAGTCCCGACCAGCTGTCCTAGATTTTGCTGTTGTGGCATAAAACTGCAATCTGTGTGTCACAGCCCTGACCTGCTGCTTGATATTGAGAGCCCTGGGGACCCTGACAGGGTGGCCAATGACATAGCCATGCCAGTTGGTGTTCAGAAGTTTATCTGGTGTCAGGGTTTTGTCTGGTACCCCTTGGGCTAATAAAATCTGTGACTTCCTCATTCAAATCCCACCTCCTTTATATCTTTAGACCATCAGTTTTGCCATGGTGGCTGCTATGGCAACACACGTTACTACTGCTGCCTTCCCCCGTGCTACAGCTTCAAAACACAACTGATGCTGAGAACAAGGTCTAAAAGCATCTTGGCCAATGTTAGTCCTAGATAATCATAAATGGCTTTCCATCTTCATGTACTCCCCTCAAAAAGCAGTTTGTTCTGGTTTAGCACTGGCAGTTGAAATCACAGATGGTGTTTTTAAACCACCTGTTTAAATACAGCCCTGGCAAGCTTCCCCCGTTTTCTGGAAGCCACGTCATTTATGTTCAATGTGATGGCAAGTTCCCTCTCCCCATCCTTAGTCACGTGAACTCAGAAGTGCCAGCACTGCTTTCCTGGCTCCTTCTCCCTGGGACTTTAGTTTCAATGTGTGCAAAATTCCCTGTTCCCTTTCCCAAACAGTGGGATAGAGAAGCAGCATCCTTGTGCAGGTGTAGTGTTGAGAGTGAGCGCATAGCTGACAGAAAATGTACAGGTCAAGAACTGTATTAGCCCAAGTCCCAGGCCAGTAGCGTATTTACAAAGCTGAACTTCCTACCTTTCTGTGAATCTTCGATGACTTTCCTTTAGAGAAATGCAGCATCAGTACTGATATTTTACTACATTAGATCTGCCTTCACTTTAATCTGCATCCTCTTTTAAAGCCTGACAGTATTGGCTTAAACTGGACCTGATACACACTTTCCTTCTCTCCCAGCTAGTATTTCTGGACACCTGGTTTCGTGGTAATTCTCAGTTTAAATCATGACAAAGATGCTCTAAAATTAGTATCTTTTCTAGGACCTAATCCAGCCGTCATTTGCTACCAGGTGTACTGCTTTATACCTTGGCAAGCCTCATTACAGGAAAAAAACCCACCACTGCAAATGTCACATAGTTCTATTTTTTAGTGGTGACTCAAAGTGGCACTCATCTTTGAGCACACAGTCACTCATAAGAGACAATGTTTTCCTTTTGAAGCACCTGAAATACCCTATTGCTTCATTTCTGGTTGGAAGGTAGGCTGCTGAGAACTACCATCAGCTCTCGTTTGTTAGATTGTCAAACTGTGAAATGAAACATAGTTTTGCAAACCCACTTGTAACAAAGGTAACTTACATGGTGGATTCATAAGGGAAGAGTGAGAGGAACCCTATATGTGGATATGTATTCATGCCCAATCCATTCCTTCAAGTCCTATACAAAATGAAGGCTATGTTCACAGAATCACAGGATGGTTTGGGTTGGAACGGACCTTAAGCTCATCCAGTTCCAAACCCCTGCCACTGGCAGGGACACCTTCCACTGGAGCAGGTTGCTCCAAGTGCCATCCAACCTGGCCTTGAACACTGCCAGGGATGGGGCAGCCACAGCTTCTCTGGGCACCCTGTGCCAGCGCCTCAGCACCCTCATAGTAAAGAATATCTTCCTTATATATAACCTAAATCTTCCCTGTTGCCAAAACAACCTACCATAAATACAGAGCATGTGACAGTGGCTAGCTTGGAGAAGTGTGTGTCTCTTTCTCACCAGTTTTACAGTACACGTATTGCAAGTACTCAGGAGATAGATCATCTCTTGTACCTGCAATGCTTTTTATGTAAAACAATGATGTTATCTGTCATACTCTGCACATTACTTTTTTGTTTGTAAACTCTGTGTTGGCAGCTTCCCTACTAGTGAGAATTCATGTTTCTACACCAAGACGTGCCAGTGGTTAAGCACATGGATGTTGAGACATAATGTATACTCAGAAAATGAGCTGGATTTGGGTGGTGGGATTGAGCTGGCTGTAACTCGAGAATATGTATGGTACTACATGTGCCTGCTTAGTGTCAGCCCAATACAGGCACAGTTAAGGAAACCACTTGGCCAGTGTATGCAATTCCAAAGCATAAAGCCAGACTCTCCTTTTCCCAGACAAAACCCATGAGTCACTGTCTGCTAAAGACCAGCAGGGTTTACCAGCAGACACTCAAGCCCTGATGCCACACCTAGAACTGCCCCAGGGGAACAAACCAACTGTCCCAACCTTCCTCAAAAGCTACAGTGACCTGTGCCAGGGCAGTCTGTGTGTTCACGTCATAAAGGTGCAGTTTGGTAATTGCATCTCATGGTCTGAACAGCTTTTGTTGCTACCTACAGAAAAATCAGAGCTTTTCTTTCTGAGGCAAGTTATTTTCATCAGCATCATTAAATTTGGTTTTTTTTTTTCAGTTCTAGTTGTTCCTTGCACAGAACTTAAATAGTCAAAGCAGTTGTATATATTTAATAGTAATCCCAAGTGAAAGAAATCCTTTGATCTTCCTCCCTGTGCAAGAAATGGATGTGGGGACACTTCCACATTCCTCATCTCAACCTCTTCCTTTCACCCATGCATTTTTCTTGCCTTTTGCAAGAATCTGCTTTTTTGGATTTCTTCATGAATTTGGCTCTTGATGCTGTAGTGAAATCTGTGTAGGCAGACCTTGTCCATGCAAGGATTCCCTTTAAAATCAACAAGGCTGGATGTGAAAACAATAGCACATCTGTGCAGACCAACATGAAAGATGAGGACTTTCCTTACTTTCATATCTAATACATTGGTGGGCAAGATTTCCTGTAATCAGTTGCATCTGCCTGTGTTACATCTGCTCATGACAACTTAGTTTTATCTGCAATGGTACAATAGTCTTCTTATTACATGGCAAATGGGCTCAGTCCTTCAAGGTATGTTTCTTATGGAGAAGTCAATGGAATGGTGAAGGATAAGAATGAGGATAAGTGTAATCGTGCACGCGTTGTGTTTCTGCCAGGTTATTTGGTTTGCTGTTAAGTGTTGCACCAGTTTGTGTGTTCCTAACTGAGGGCAAGGACACAAAGGGACCTAGGCGTTGTCAGAGCACACAGCCAAGACTATTTAGCAGAGAAGAAAGGGATATGTTTAAACAAATAGGGAAGAGGCAGAGCAGTCAAAAGCCTTACCTAGTATAATGCGGGAGGCTTTTGTAGCAGAAACTGAAAACAAGTCTCCTGTGTCACAGTTTAAAACCTTTTGAAGAACTGCTCATTTCTAAGTGAAATAGAAACTAAAATACATTTTCTTTCAGTAGTCTGTAATACCATACAGTTATGACTGCATTAAAGCTTTTGGAAAATTATGAACCATGAAAGGAGAGGCAGAAGGGAGAAAATATTTTCAGTTTCTTTATTAAAAGTACCTGAATGTACAAAGTTGAAATTTATACTTGATGAGCTTTAAGTATGGTAACAGGAATATAAAACTTGGGTTTTGAGGCTATCATTTTGAATGGAGCTCATGATGGTGTGAGGTAAAAGATTTTCAAGTCTGACCTGTGCAGGAGGAAATGAGGTCCATCTGCTCCTTCCAGTGCTCCTTCTCCAAAACGTGCACTGCAAAATCTCATATGCAGCAGCCTTGTAGAATAGGAATTGGAGAGGAATGAAGATAATTACTATGGATAGCTGAGTAAGATTCATGTTTGTGAGATTGATCACACTGTACCTGATATGAGGTGTAGGCGAGAAACCTCTGGTCTCCAGGAATGTCAATATATTGCTTTGTACCGTTATTCATGGGCATTCTGATCCTTCCCAGGAAAGAGAGATGAGGCAGAACAAGGCATTTGGGTTAACAAATAGTGTGTAATGTGAAAATCCCTGGCATATGTATTGAGTGAATGCCAGGCTTTCATGCAGCACTGAACTACAAATAACCCTTGTTCATGTGATCCTCCTCAAGCTGCAGCCTCACACCCTTCCTCAATTCATGGGACCAATTGAGATGCTGGGAGATGTTCACTCTCCATTCACTGCCATTGCTTGCTGTGATATATGAGCTGCTTCATGCTGATGGAAGGAGTGTGAGGGCACTGCTGAATGCCGTTGTCTTTACTCTTATCACTAAGGCCCTGTGGGGGCTCTGTCATTCTCAGAAGAGTGAAGGCTTAGAGCACAGGCCATGAACTTGTAGGTGGCAGCTCAAGAGCACACAGACACTTTGCAAGCATGTGTGCTTTGGTGTGTTTCTGACTGAAAACAAACTCACTTCAGCTTAACTGGAGAGGAAGACGGAAGATACCCCTCTGCTTCTGACAAAGTGTAAAGAAACCACCTGCAAGACTTGGGGAGATCACAACACACAGCACTGACCCTTATACCTTCCTTTCTGGCTGTTTTGCACCTCAGCTTAAATGCAAATACAAATACATAGCAAGTACATGTGAATTGATGCAAGCCCCTTCAAGGTTTATCAGGCACTGAGTAAAACCTGTGCTAGGCATTTTGTTCCTACCCTGTGAAACTATTGTACTGCTTAAAGGGGTGAAAGGGGGAATGTGAGACTACTGCAGGGTCTTTTATAGAGGGAAATGGCTAATACCCAGTGCTTTTGAATTTATTGATATTATGTGTGTTGTTATTATTTTGTGTGGTTTTTAATAAATAATGGGAACCTAGTGATCATATTTCAATGTACCATTACTCATGACAGGATCTCCAGTATTAAAGACATATATTTATATGTGCACACACATTCTTGTTTTACTGGTGAGCACTGCTGTTCTCACAGTCAGTTGCCATGGCACTGCAAGCCTATATTAATAATGTAGGTTAATAGGTTGAGAAACATAGCTCCACATTCTCATGGTTGCAAATAAAACATTTATACATTGGACTTCAATTACAAACAATAATTTACCATTTCCTGGCTTTTTGTCAGAGAACCTTTAAACCTTTGTGCTCTTTAGGAAGCATTTTAGGTAGGGCACAATAAGCACAGAACAATACATGGAAGATTACAGTGGCACCTTGTGATAGGAAGGTGCAGATATGGTTTAGTGGGGTAGAAGATGAAGGCAATTTTGTTTTGGATGTGAAAATCGAAGGCATCCAGGCAAGTCCTTTTTAATTCCTGAAATGTCTGTGCTACCAATGCATCCACAAGGTAGGATGTTGCTGTCTTTAGGTGAAACAAACAGCTCTATAGAAAATGAGTCTTCACTCTTTGACATGAAGACTTCAGTGGGTTCATCTGATGAGTATAAATTCATAAAATATTGTGCTATGTATTTCTTTGATCTCTAAAAGCAAAGGGTAAACCGGCAAGTGTTTGTGCTGCATTAATCCAACTGAACTCAAGATGAATTGGTTGGTCCAAAAGAACCTGTTGGACCACAAATCATCCAGAAATGCATTATGAGTGTGTATTATGAGTGTATATTATGAGTCTTAGGAGTGTATTTGATGTTTAAATCCTGAGGCTTGTTTATGTTTTAGTACTTCCAGGGCAGTGTCAGTACAGCCTTGAAAAGTTCAAAGGAATTATATCATATTTTTTAAGCATTAGGCAAATATTTACTGGTCACTGGACATCTTTGGACAGCTTGAAAATTAGATACTTTCAGGACAATATTAAGTAGGCTATTTTGGGATTCCTGCATTGAAGTCAAGCTCTAGACCTAGTCATGTTTAAATGGAAAGCATTAAAAATACCACTTTCATTTTGTTTTGGTATGAGATACAAGAAACAAGACTCAGTTTTGGATCCAAGGTTTTTCACAGCTTTATCCTGACACACCTCATGGACAGTTTTTGTGCTATTTTCCATCCCACAGGGATAAAATTTGCCTTTTTCTAGTTTCTTGAGGTGTCATCTCCTTTATAGAATCATAGAATAGTTAGGATTGGAAAGTATCTTAAGATCATCCAGTTCCAATCCCCCTTCCATGGGCAGGGACACCTCCCACTAAACCATGTCACCCAAGGCTATGTCCAACCCGGCCTTGAACACCGTCAGCGATGGAGCATTCACAACTTCCCTGGGCAACCCATTCC
>JAOEHY010052755.1:0-18943 GCA_025447955.1 Psilopsiagon aurifrons
TTTCTGCATCCTGGGCATGACGTGCTGTGGTATGGAATACCTCTTTGGTCAGTTTGGGTCAGGTGTCCTGCCTCTGCCTCCTCCCTGCTCCCCCTCCTCCCTGGCAGAGCATGAGGCTCCAGAAGTCCTTGGCCAGACCAAACATGTACTAAGCAGTAACTAAAACATTGGTGATATCAGTGCTGTTCTCAGGCCAAAAGTCAAAAACACAGTGCTGCACCAACTACTAAGAAGGAGAAAAATGACTGCCACTGCTGAACCCATGACACCTTCTTATCCTATATCTTTTTCTCAGAGCAGTCAATAACAGATGTGCAGGGAGATGGAAGAAGATAAGCATGTAACAGCTCTTACCATCTAGAGAGCAGCTGAAACAGAATCGCTGTCTTTATGTAACAA
Source organism: Psilopsiagon aurifrons (assembly GCA_025447955.1). Classification (NCBI taxonomy): domain Eukaryota; kingdom Metazoa; phylum Chordata; class Aves; order Psittaciformes; family Psittacidae; genus Psilopsiagon; species Psilopsiagon aurifrons. The sequence goes on from JAOEHY010052755.1 coordinate 400, forward strand.
GGCTTTCCAGATCTTTCACATGTGGATTCGTTTGATTCACAGCCTCCAAGTTTACAGGAACATGACTCTTCCTGGAGCTAAAGGCGGCGCAAATCTGTGCATAAATGCTATCTCACAAAGACATTATGTGTTTCTTGACAGTTGTGTCTGTCTATTACTGCATTAATCTTATTTTTGGAACTGCTGGTATCTTAGTTATTCTGCCTTAGTTGCAAGGCAGAATATGGGGAAAGCATTCAAAGATGCATGAAAAAAACCCCACATTTTCACCTGCATACAATCCTATACAGATCTAATGTGCAGGTACTTGCTTTCTTCCTTTTCTGTCTTGTTGCTGACTGGATTTGTTCATTCATTTGTGTCTCCTTCAGTGTGTCTGAGATGACCTTTCTCTTCCAGCCTGTCAATCATGGCTATCTTCTCAATCCTTCTAAAACTTCTGCTTTCCTGCAATAAATAATATATATTTTACCCTTTAGTTATATATTCCACTAGATAATACAGAGTGCAGTCATGCACATCTACAATCTCTTTCCTGACACTGTCACTCCTAAATACTCAACTCTTTTGAAATAGAACAGGTTAGAAAATTTCACATTTCAGTTTTATTTCACATATTAGCTTATAGGCTGTGTAGCTTATTTTTTGAAAATGGTCAGCATTTAGAGTTTTGTTTACAAGTATTGGAAAACATATTTGGATAGATTCATATAGCAAATAAGATTGCAATTCAGGTCTATTTTCCCTGAAATTTATGGATTACTTTTTATCTAAATGACTAGGAGAAATATTCTCAGCCAAGATTGTTTATAAAATATCTAACACTTCCAGCATTGAGTTTCACCTAATAAAATTAAAATTTTTAGCAGGGAAAGGAAATAGTTTGATTTGAAATATTTACAAGTAAGTAGATTATTTTAATTTTGAACTTACAGTTAAAATTGAAGTAATTAATTACATGGTTTAATTTCTTTGAATGTTTCAGGGGGGTTGTTTTTTTGTTTAGCTTTTTGGTATTTTTTTTACATTTAATATGTCACTGTCAAGTAATATCTACCCTAAATCAGCATTACACAGTAATGAAAGTACTGACTTTTTACTGGAGAGAAGCTCAATCTTTTAGTCAACTGTATTTGTTCTTGTATTAAAACAAATCCTATCCCTTGTGAAAAAAATCATTTCAGGCAAGTTGCTCATACAAAAGTCTTCTGCTGAGAAAAAGCCCCTCACAATGAGAAACAAAACACTGCTAATTACAGGCTCAGGTTAAATAAATATTTAATTATTTTTCTGTTCAATAGAAATTACAGAATTATAAAGAAATCACAACTCAATAGTCAACAGCTGCTTAACCCAAGTCACCAGAAGTATCCATGGCCCCCAAAATATCTTGCTCTTAATTGTCTGAGAACACTTAGAAAGTAGACAAGCCCTGTGACCAGTTGAAGGGTTTGCTTTTCAAGGAAAGATTTCAGAAAAGTTTTGGTTTTGGTTGGTTGTTGGGTTTTTTTACTTTCCCTGGGCGCATGAATTTTTTGACAGAAATCTCCATGAAATTTCAGAGACACTACTTGTACTTTCATGTTTTGAAAGTACCTTGTAAAGCAGGTATAACTAAAAAGAAAATTTCATATGTGTTATCATAAATGAGAAGAAATGTATGAGTAGCATAAGTGAAAAGCTATTAGTTAAGGACATAATAGATCTTCCAAAGACTAGCGGGGTAAAGTTTTAAATCTTATTTGTCATTTTTTTTACAGTGGTGTTAAGAAAGAAAAATTTGAGATAGGTTCCATGAAAATAAACATATATTTATAGAATAGAATAATAAGCATGACAGGGTAATGAATATTGTAAAGATTCAGTGACTATTGTAAATATTCATTATTTACAAATAATTATTTGCACCTAATAATTGCAAATTATTTACAAAATAGAGTAAAATGAGCTGTCAAAAGTAAAAAAAAAAAAAAAAAGGGCAATACATTTATAAACATGTTTTTCTATCCCACTCATTTATCCAGGTAAGGTCAGCAAGGTTTCATAGTTCCTTGTAATGGGGAGTGTCTTGATGATATAGTTTTAACTCTTACAGATTCAGTGTTTTATTGGCTTTAAGTACTAATATAGTGAGGCACCTATGTGAGTGGAAAAGTGATATCGCTCTGAGACAGCAATTTTGAATCCTGCTTAGGTAGTCTGCTAAAGCTGTGGTAGCTTTGAATAGTATTTTGATGAGTAGAAGCAGCAGATGCATTTTAGAAACTCCTATGGATTTCACATTGTGTTTTGCCTTCCTTGTGTCCCATAATTGAGGTTCTGTGGTAACACCTTGTCAGGAGTAAAATATCATGTCTCTGACTGAACAAAGAATTGGAAGAGTTCCTACTTGTTTCTGTTTAATTTTCTTGTATGTCTCTCTTCAGTCTTTTGATTTCAGTCAAGTTTTGAGTTCTCTTAGTTAATACCAGAAGTCACTTACCCAACCACAAAGCGTCCAGTACTGAGCCCACAGTTGCCTCTCCAAAGAAGTCAAAGTTTTCGAGGCATACTGTGCCAGAACAACCATGTGGCGTGTTGCGTGTGTAGCCCCATCATGGTAAACTGTACCACTTCAGATGGCTCTAGGTGACTATATGTAGGCAGTCCTACTCTATCTCCCTGCCTCCTGGCATACTAGTTTCTGTCTAACTGACATCTCTAAATGAGGTCTGCTGTGCTTGTTTCTTTTGTGAAGAGTTGTCATTAAAATATAAATACCAAGAAGGTACCCATTCTTTGCCCACCAGAAATCCTGAGAAGAAAAATCTGTGTGTATGTGAGGGAGTGTGTTTTGAGGTGAGTATTAAAATAAAACATCAGTAATTTGAGTTGTATCTCAGTATCTTTTGGTTTTCTACTTTGCAAGGCTGGAAAAATCATGCTACTATGTCCAGAGTCACAGAAAAAATGATCTTGTTTTCCAAGAATGTGAAACAACTCAAACATCTTTATAGTAAGCTGTACAACCTTGGGAAGAAGAGAACTAGACTGATCATTCCAGGTCTATAGTCTTAGAGTAGTCTTCAGAATAATGAGACATTCATCAAAGCCAGTGTCATGGTTTAAACCCAGTCAGTAAATCAGTCACTCAGCCCTCTCTCACTCCCCTCCTTTCCTCCTTCTCCTGGAGGGATGGGGAGCAGAATCGAAAGAATGTAACTCCCACAGGTTGAGATAAGAACAGTTTAGTAGCTAAGGTATAACACAAACCACTACTGCTACCACCAATAATAATAATATATACAGGTTTCTCAAGGGTATTTATAACTTGTTTTTCTGATTTTGATGCCATTACAACAAATGTGTTAAGTTTCATTGCAATTTCCAATATAGAAGAGCTTTTAGCAAAAAATGTCAGATGTCAAATTAGTTTCTTCTGCAGCAGATAGATACAGAACTTTATTTCTATTTTCATCACAGAGATCTTGAGGTAGTGCTTTTCTAAATGATCTGAATTGTTACCAAAACTCCTTCATTAATTGCTACCCACAGCTTTATTTTTCTATTGAAATAATTTAAGAACCTTTTTTGGAGAATAAAGAACTTAATATCAATATTTGAGTAAATACATTATTAAAAAATAATTAGTCCAAAGGGGTTATTCAAACATCAGGGAAGTTGTGACATTGTATTTCAAAGATGTCAAAGACAGCAAAAATTCCCCAAATAAATAAAACTAAAGTGTAAAAATATAACAATAAAGTAATAAATTGCATTGGCTTAGGCTGGTTTGGATTTGATGTCTTGTACCTCAGCCTTTTCTCAAACCAGGTCGTCTTAGAGTAGATTGCTTGCAGATGCATTCGGCTGAGTTTTGTTGAATGACCTATAAGGTAGAGAATATGTCTGGTTCAAGTGTAAGATGGTTCAAGTGTGAGAAGGAAGGGGTGTAATTCCTTTTATCTTTTTATATTTTGGACCCCAACACTAAAAGTGATGGAAAGATGAAAATTGCTTGACTTAAAAATGTGTTTTACCTGTGAGCTAATGCAATTAATTTCGAGAACTAGGAAAGCCCATGTACTACTAGTCTTCACTAGCAGGGAACAAGAATTTTGATTTTGTGATAATGAAGACTTAGTTTATTCATATGAAATACATTATCAAAGCATGTGTCCCACTCTGGGTTATCAATTAATATATTATATCAGAATATTGCAATTTTTAGACAGATTTATTCAGACAATATTCAAAAGCCTTAGAAACAGAGAAGACTGACACAGCACAGTTTAGTCTTCAATCCATGCAACAATTCTGGGGCCAGATTCTGCTAATTTACATGTATGGCTTTTTGCATAAAGCTGTGTATCACTGCAGTTAATCATCCGTGCTTTTAAGTAACACTGACAAGGTATAAAATTTAAGTTGTACCATTGTGTGTTTAGGTTAATTAAACTTTTGGGCTTTCATAAAATAGGAAAAAAAGAATCAATAAAGTATTTTACAGCTATTTTTTATACAGAGTTGTGGTTTTTTTTTTTTGCAATGATTTTGCTCAGAGAACTATGGCTGCTTTAGCAGGGAGTACATCTGAATTTGCATAATCTATAGGCACAGTATGCATTCACTTTAAAAATAAGCCAAACCATTTCACACTAATAGCTATAAAAATATTTAAAAGTCCCACTTCCTGACTTTAAGTTTACTAATAAGAAATTGTACTTTTCAGTATTAGCAGAAAAAGTAGGACCAAAAGGCAGTCACAGAATTTTTTTTGAGATAATAAGTAATAAAAATAAGTCTATGAAAACTACAAAAGAGAATTATTATTTAAATATTCTTTATGTACTCAATATAATATCCAATGCTAATGAAAGAATCACTTCCTCCTTCTGTGCAAATATCAAGTTTGCTTGGTCTCCATTTGCTTTTGCTGAGGAATAATGTTAACTCTTCATAAAAGCTACACTGTCAACATCAGATAACAGGAATTTTCTCTAGAAAGATTGATCTGCTAACATATGAATATTTTTGAAATAAACTGGCATGAACATATTTTTTTTTATTTTCAAACTCAGACTATAAAACCAGTTAGAATTTCAAATTTTATTTGTTAAGTCATTTTTAACTTTCATACTATTTAGCAGAAACTAAGTATTTTATAATTAGCCAATTATTTGAAATTCAGTTATATCCCCAGTTTGTGAAGGGAATCCCTCTGCTCATTAGCTCAATTTTTTCTTTGTGGTTTTGGCACATATGCTGCCTGACAGGTCTGATTCCTTCTATTCAAGTGGTAGGCTGTAAAAATCCTGAAATGGTATGGGCAGAGGGTGATTGTGTACTAAGGAAAACACTTTACTGATGTACGTTATAGTTACTAAATCAGAACTTCATTAGATAGGTAAAAAATTCACCCTCTTGGTAGGTGGTTTGTAACTTTGTGGGGTGCTGTTTTGTGAAAACTGCCCATGATTAGCCTAGAAGATGAAAGGAAATTTGGAGCATCAACAAACTTTACAACTTGGCTGTAAAAAGAAACCAGAGAAGTGTGAGATTGTAGTCAAGTGAGAAAGATTTGAGACATAAATGGGAAGCTGTACACAGAATATAAAATAAATAGCATTCCTATATGCTGAAGTGGAAAACCAAAAGGGGGTAGTGAAATACCTGACTCTCTTGCTAAAGAAGAGATATTTTTAAACTTGTCTTTTCTGTTGCCATCAAAGTATATATTTTTGTCCAAGTTCTATGGATGTAATAACAGAAACCTAGAAAAGGTTTGTGAAACAATATTCAGTTTAACCATTACTTGAAACTTCAGGAATGAAATATTGTAATTCTAATATGCATATTTTGTATGTTTTCAGAAAGACAGCCTAAGTTTTACTGTGAATATTTGAGCATGTATTTCCATAAAATTATGTTTGCAATTTTACTGCATTCTGATTTTGCTCTTTTTTTTTTTTTTTTTCCTTTTCCTTTTTTGTATAGTACAAAAGAAGAATTAAACACATTTGAAAAATTTAAAGTTAGGAACAAAAACATTTCAAAACATGTTGTTTGTTTCTCTCTTCATCTTGACACTTCCAAATCCTTCATACAGAACAGAGGCTCTACCCTACTGAAAATTAACCAACTTTTTAATTCTCTTATTCATATATTGTGCTCACAGAGAAGAGCATAGCATGATTCTGGACACTGATTTTTTTTTTTTTTTTTTTGAACATAGCTGTCTGAAAATTGGAGCTTGCCTGAATACTTCAAAGTTATTTTCAAGATTTTCGTTTAACCTGAGAACCATTCTGAAAGCTAAAATGTTATTAAAATATCACCATGATTAAAAGGATAACAGATCACATACTGTAATCAAAGAGAATTAGTCTCTGCTACCAAGAAAACTGTTTTATATTTTTACCAAATTGCTTGGCTTAACAGCAGTCATTTAAAAAGTTTTTCCTGATAATGTGTGGTACTGACATAGATCATTGCGTTTAGGGTTGATTTAAGCAATTTTTTCCAATTACCATGCTTATGGATCAGTTTATTTAAAAGCAAATGAAAACATTGGGCTGACAATTAACAAGACAAAAATGCAAATGGCAAATAGCAAAATGGAAAAAATAAGTGACAGCTTCACTGTGAAAGGAGAAAGTTTCAAAGCAACCCTGCAGAGAAGGACTTGAGTGTGTTGGTCAATAAAAAAATGAACATGAGCTGGCAGTGTGCCCTTTGCTGTCCAGAAAGCCAACCATACCCTGGGCTGCATCAAAAGGAGTGTGACCAGCAGATCGAGGGAGGTGATCCTGCCCCTCTACTCTGCTCTCTTGAGACCTCACTTGGAGTATTGTGTGCAGTCCTGGTGTTCTCAACATAAAAAGGACATGGAACCGTTGGAACAAGTCTACAGGAGGGCCACGAGGATGGTCAAAATTGGGGCAGTTCAGCCTGGAGAAGAGAAGGCTGCGTGAAGACCTCATATCAGCCTTCTGGTATCTGAAGGGGGCCTATAGGGATGCTGGGGAGGGACTCTTCATTAGGGACTGCAGTGTTAGGACAATGAGTGATGGGTTCAAACTTAAACAGGGGAAGTTTAGATTGGATATGAGGAAGAAATCATTGAATCATAGAATAGTTAGGGTTGGAAAGTGCCTCAAGACCATCTAGTTCCAACCCCCCTGCCATGGGCAGGAGCACCTCACACTAAACCATGTCACCCAAGGCTATGTCCAACCTGGCCTTGAACGCCGCCAGGGATGGAGCATTCACAGCTTCCCTGGGCAGCCCATTCCAGTGTCTCACCACTCTTACAGTAAAGAATTTCTTCCTCATATCCAATCTAAGCTACAAAAAAAAAAATGCAAAAATGTCTTTTCTTCCTTTTTTATCCCCTTTATCTAACATCTTTATCTCAACTGCTTCTGAAACAAGCATCAAAATGATATAAATGTATGCTATCAAGTTCTGATTGACTTTAATTTCTTATGACTCAATATGAAGTCCTTTTATAACTTCAGCATATTATAAGCATAGAACATCAGTTTTTCTCTTTTTTAATGTACACAAAGCTAAATTGTTTTAAAACCTCATAAGTATGCAGTGCTTGAGATTGCCTCTTGCTTAGATTATTTTGATTATTTAATTGTATAGTGTGACACTGCACATATATATCAATTTTTATAGCATTATTGAGGAGTGTTATGTTGTCTAAGAACCCTTTGGATAACTCTTGTGGAAATTGTAGTGTACATAATGACTTTTCACAAATCTATCTTGTAGGAAATGAGAGAAATTTGCTTAATTTACTGGCTATGATTTCATTTAGTGTCTATATCAAAAATCATACTTTCTGTAAGTTTTAGCTGCCAGAACAGTACTTCCTATCAGTACTGTGCCTCCAATATTTTCTCTTTAAATTTCTATTTCCCTGATCTACCTGTTTCTGTGCAGCAGAAAGTTTTCTGTCAAATATCTCATTGTGTTCATGGGTAAAATGTTATGTTGGCTATTGTACGATGCAGTAACAAATACATGAGACATTTGATTTTGTGTATGGGAAGTTCATTTAAGGAAAATAAGTCAATGTAAAAAAAAAGAGTGAAAAGTTATAAAGAGATTTTTTTATAGTTTTCTGTAAAATATTTTTCTTTTTCTTTTTTTTTTCAGAATACTTTCAGGAAAGTCATGCTATATCTTATAAAAGATTCTAGATCAAATCTGAATTTCTTTGTAATTAACAGTTACTCTAAAGATGGTCTTTTGAGGTGTAGCATATGAATTTTCATTCAGACATTTCTGTTTGCTTGGTGGAGTTGGAGATTATTCGAGAGAGATTATTTGACATTTGGCAAAGTGTACTTGGCACTTCACAAGCAAAAATAATGAGATCCTGATGAATTTATATGATAGTTAAAAATGAATGACCCCAAGACTTTGAGTTTCAGTGTTCTCAGCTGCAACTATTAATAGCCATAAATACACATTCAGCATATTCAGCTAACACAGATTGTGAAGGAAAAGCTGTTCATCTTTGGTTTTCAGCATCCAGAAAAGGGTGAAAGGGTGAAGCTCTCTTTACAATTTTCTTCTATGAATTGGATGCTGGGTTTTAGGATAGGGCAAAACATTTTGTAGATTGTCCTCTTTCAGAAAGTCAGCAAATACTGTGCCTTTTTTGGTTTGTGGCTTTAAAAGGGACAAGTTAATGTGCCAGTAACAGTCCCTTCAAGGCTGATACAGTCCATTAAAATCGGGGGCACTTGGTCACTGAATAGAATTGCTTCAGAAGTAAGCTGTAATTTTTGAGAAGCCTCTCTAACTAAGTACAAAGTAAGTGTAGGTCTTTTTTAAATGATCTCAGGCAGTGAGTGTGTAAATGGCACAGAATGCTGCCTTTATTTCTTTTCACCTGAAGGAAAAGATACCAGGAAAATAACTGGTTTTTATTGGTGTTTAAGCTGTTCAGCTCAAGGTTTATTTCATGTGAAATGTATTTTCTAAATAAAAGAAGTACCTTCTCTTTCTTTTGTAAGTCTTTGTAATTTTTTGCTTTTTAGTAACTGATCAAGCTGGAGCAGTATAGCATGCCACTTGGTTTGTTTCAAAGGCTCTATTACTTTCAACAGAAACAAAAGATAATAAAAACTATATCTTTATTGTCTTATATTAAAATTTCAGGTTTTAATTTCATGAACTTCTTTGATATGACTTGAAGCAAAAAGGATTAAAATCATTCATATTGTATGTCCAGAAGCCAGCTTTATTATTTTGAAGAAGACAGTGGCCTGGTCTTCAGTATTCTACAATAGCTGTAATAACAGCTTTCATTTTTTTTAATTTATTTTATTCACTTTTTATTGCCTTTTTTTCCCTCTGTAGTATTCATTGTGATTTCTTTCTGTTTATTGAGCAAATTTTGAAAAACAGCCATCTATGGTACTATGATAAAAATAATTAAGCCGTTGAACAAATGAGTGGAACAGACCAAAACTTCTAGGGAACTTACAAATAATGACACAATCATAGAATCACAGACTGATTTGGATTGGAAGGGACCTTAGAGGCCATTGAGCAGGGATATCTTCTACTTGACGATGTTGCTCCAAGCTCCGTCCATTGTCGTCTTAAACACTGCCAGGGATGGAGCATAATCCAAAAGAATGCAATGTTAAAGAGTACTAAAACAGACATTATATATATAAAAATGCATTATCCTATTCACAATGAACATAATTCAGCACATCAAACACCTTTTTATGCTTTGTTGTATTTCTTGTAGTAATTTATTTAAATACATATATATATGCACATATATATGTATGCAGTTGATAAATAACTTCAAAATGACAGAATAATAGCTGCAGATTAGAAAATCTTGTATTAGCATAACAAACACATCAGGACTATAATCATCATACAACTTTTTAACTACTTACTATAATTGAGTTGCAGTATTATTTTTATTTTTATTTTTTTTAGATGTTGATATTCTTCCAGTGGGAATATTCAGAAGCCACTAAATTAATTAATAATTACTTTGAACTACTGGAAATGAATTGTTGAATAGTATATAAAAAAGTTTGAAAACCAAGTTTTTCTCAAATCCCAGGTATTAAAAATGTGCGTCGTACCTCAGAAATGTATTTGTTTCTAGATTTTTAAAAAAAGAAATAGCTGGATATTGTCTTAGCTTTAGTCAACCTTCTTATACATTATGTGAGATTCTTAAGCTTGATGGTAGTGGTAGGTCAGTCTGCTTGTAATTATTGAACATGATCCAACTCATTTAACTGTATGGTTTTAAAAATATTTACCTTTTAAAATCAAGAAAATCTGTGGGGTTTTGTATTATTACTCACATACGTGGGAACTGAGACAAAGCTGCCCTTCTGAGTGAAATAAGAGGGAATAATGGAGGAACGCTGAGTTTGTTTGATGGTAAGCCCAGCCTTGAGACAGAAGAAAGTGAAAGACTGTCATGGGTTCAGCAGTAGCAGTCATTTTTCTCCTTCTCAGTAGCTGGTGCAGTGCTGTGTTTTTGACTTTCATCCTGGGAGCAGTGCTGATGACACTGATATTTACAGTTACAGCTTAGAATGTATGGTTTAACCAAGAACATTCTGAATCTCATGCTCTGCCAGGGAGGAGGGGAGCCTGGAGGAAGCAGAAACAGGACTCCTGACCCAAACTGACGAAAGAGGTATTCCCTAACAGAGCCCATCATGCACAGGATGAAAAAACTGAGGGTAGGTAGGCAGAAGAGTTCAGTTCATGGCTCAGTCGTCGGGTGGTGAGCAGTTGTATCTGCTTCCCTTAGATTTCCTTGATCATTATTATTATTGGTGGTAGCAGTAGTGATTTGTGTTATACCTTAGTTACTGGACTGCTCTTATCTCAACCCGTGGGAGTTACATTCTTTCGATTCTTCTTCCCATTCCCCCCCCTTGGAGTGGGGGGGAAGAAAGAGGTGGGAGTGAGTGAGCGAACTGTGTGATTTATGACTTAATTCACAAGGACACGCTTAACTGCATATATGCTAGCTCTTGGCCATGTGATACTTCAAGCTGGTAATGTATTCAAAGGGTTAAGCAGACACATCATTTTACAAATGTTGTTTGAAGCATTTGTTTTGCATTTGTTTGGGAAAAGCAATTGAGCAGAGAGCTTGGGAAAATGGAATCCAGTTTGAGCAACATGAATAAGAACAATATATTAAAAAGAGCTTTTGAGTGGCAGAGTTAAAGGGATAATTCATATCTAATAGACACAAGGGAATCATAGTTGCTATTCAAAATTTTAGTAATGCACACAAACAAGATTTTCTTGGCTGCCTCTTAATACATTCAGCTGAACCTACACAATCTCGTTACCTGACACAGTGTAGTAGTCAAGAGGGAACATGTGAGTAGATGCTAAGCTTTATTTATCGAATTTACAAGCTTATTGGTTTGCTTCAAAGTTCATGGTTCAATTCAGTGCAGAACAGGCAGCTGGATTTGCTTCAGGAAGAAGTACATATCCTTCGTCAATAACAGAGTATTTGGCAAACCAGCGAATATCAAAATATTCCACATCTTCAATAAGCAATGTCTGAAGGTTTATGTGACACATATATTCTTATAGATGTTAATATTTGAGTGTTTATAAAGTGTGAATTAAGAAAAATGGTAACATTAACGTTTTCTGGAAGTAGCTCCTTTTTGGAAGAGTAACTCTCAGGGATAGACTAGGTCAAGCAAATACCTGAAGACTCTGGTCAGAGAGCTTGAGGTGGAAAATCAGCACCCAGAGGATGATTACTGAGCTGAATGAAATGAGAGTTTTGGCTCCTGTGGGTGATGCCATCTGGGCCAAAACTTCTTCAGCATTTATATTTTTTAAACAAAAGACTATTTCATGGCTGTTATATGTGAAGTAGGAACTACTGGACTTATCTGACTGCTAGCCATGTGCCATCTCATTTTCCTCTTTTATACTGAGAATTCACAGCTCTCACCTTCTGCTTCAGAGTCTTCTCAGAGAATGTATATTTTAATAAATATATAAAGAATAAACTCTTATTTTGCCCAAAAGATATATATCTTGGTTTTTATCCTGGTTTTGTTGGTAGACTTTGAAATTTCTATCTGACCACTATATGAAACCAAAAGGTTGAAGTAGTTATATGAATAGGGCTTCTTCCTAAGTAAGTAATATTCTAGATATTAGCTAACATATATATTAATCTTTTAAAATAACCTGTAATATATAGGGAGTCAAAATGGCCCAAAGTGAAAAGATCCTGAAGAATCAACGAAGAGTTTCTAAAATGAATTACACCCATGTGACAGAGAGAAGAAAATAATAAACACATCAAGACAATTGACAGTAAACACGTCTAAGCAAATTTGTGTTTTAGAATTTACTGAAAAACATTTATAAACAATCCATTAGGTTTTTAAAAATTAGGATATATTATTTTTTCCAAACTTTAAGTGTTAATTTTGAAAGGTAATGAGCACTTCCATATTTTTATATTATATTAAAATATTTATATATCTAAACATTTCTATAAGACATGTTTTATTTTAGATTAGCAGGAATATATGCAGGATCACAGAGCCAGATGTTAGAAAACCTTCAGTTTTAATTGTAGCTGTGATTTCAAATTTATTCCTTACAAGCTCATAAATAATTTTCTTGAAGCAGTTTTACCATACAGAAAACAAAGAAATGACCACCAATTTATAATTTGGCATGGGATATTCGTGATGGCTTAGTGAAGAAAAGAAAAAAAGTAGCAATGTGTCAAAGAGGTTTAGGATCCAAAGAGTCTGGTGAAAGCTGACTGACTAAAGATCATGAAGGATAAAGTGAGCAAAAATTAATCACTTCAGAAACAATTGAATTATTCTTAGTTTTACTGTCCTTGTATTTTCCATGAAGTTTCTTTCTTAGGTCAAGAGAAATATTTTTCAATTTTTTCATCTTACCTGTTTTTTCTGTGTGCAAGCCCGCATAAAGTCACTGACTAGTTGTTTGTTTTTTCCTATATATTTCACAAAGAAGAGTATTAAAAGCTGTAGAAGTCTACATTACTGCCTTGTAGCCTTAGTGCTGTTAATGGGTGCCTTACATTCAATTACCACAATCGTCACAGAAAGTTTAATTAACCAACAAAATGTGAAAAAGGTTATTTAGTAGCTAGATCAAATGGAATCATAGCATTAAACACAGTGAGATATCTCTATATTGCCCTAGAATGAAGTACATACCAAATCATGAGAGGGAAAATAACACTGCTTGAAAGAACCTTGTGCCAGAAATGAATACTGCATTATTATTCCTGTCATAGGAAGTAACTATAATAATGCATTCAGTATAGGTCTTTCTCAGTAGGACTCCAGCTCTGACTCAGTGCTCATCATAAATGGCTCAGTTAGTTGCAAAGGCTGTCAGTGCTTGCCCATTTAATCTTTTCTGAATTCTATCTGCTTAACAGTACTACTACTTAGGACATCCGCAGATGAAGCAAGCCTAAAAAAAGAATATTGATTAAAACTTCTGTGTTTTGTTTGTTTGGTTCGTTGGTTGTGTTTTTTAAGTTTGCCCCAATAAACTTTGGATTCCAAAAAGAGAAGAAATAATTTTCATGTGAATGAATAGCTGCCTTTGGAAAAAATAAACAAACACAGTAGTTGTAATACCTCAGAGTCAAAATAAAATGTGCGTAATTTCAGAATTCTTCTTCAATTGCCTTCAGCTTGCATGAATTCCTTCCTTAAAATATATAAATCTTGTTATGATTTTAGCAAGGCTTTTAATACTTTTAATGATGTCCCTCACAGCATCCTTCTCTGCAAGTTTTCCATCTGGGGTATGAGCGGGTTCACAGTGTGCTAGGTAAAGAACTGGCTGAAGGGTAGAGCTAAAATTGTTATAGTGAATGGGGCTACATCTGGCTGGAGGGTGGTCACTGGTGGTGTTCCTCAGGGTTTGCTTCTAGGGTCAGTTCTGTTGAATGTGTTTATCAATGAGCTGGATGTAGTAGTTGCGTGTACTGTTAGCAAGTTTAATGATGATACCAAACCAGATGTGTGGTTGATTCTTTTGAGTGCCAAGATGCTTTTCAGGGGGATGTAGAAATATTCGAGCACTGGATAATGATTAATGAGAAGAATTTTAACAAAACTGAATGCTGGATCTTGCAATTAGGATATAGTGATGGTGGGCAAAAGTATAATTTTGTAGTGGAGCAGTTAGAGAGCAGCCCTGCCATAGGTATCCAGGATGCTTATCAGCAGCAGGCTCAATATGAGTCAGCACTGTGCCCTGGCTGCCAGGAAGGTAAACCCCATTCTGGGGTGCATCAAACAAAACATAACCAGCTGGTGAAGAGAGATGATTATCCCTCTGTACATACAGCTCTGGAACCCACAATTTAAGGATGTGAAGTCCTTGAGTACATCCAGAGGAGGGCAACAAAGTTAGTGAGAGGCCTGGAAGAAATATCAGATGAGGAGCTTGTAAGTACTCTGGATTTGTCTAGTTTAGAGGAAAGGAGGCTAATGGCTGACATTATTGCTTTCCACAGCTTCCCTGGGGAGATAAAACAGAGAGGGTGGTGCTAATCTGTTCTCCCTGGTATCCAGTGACAGGGTGCATGGTAATAGTTAAAAGCTGCACTGGAAATTACAAAATATTGTTTTTACTGGGAGGGTGATCAAACACTGGAATAGCCTTCCTAGCAAAGTATTTGATGCACCAAGCCTACCACTGTTTAAACGGCATTTTGACAATGTCCTTTAACTGCCCTTTAACTGTCCTTTAATGTGCTTTAACTTGGCCAACCCTGAATTGGTCTCCCAGATGGATTAAGTGATCATTATAGGTCCCCTCTGAAATATTTCTGCTATGCTGTGCTATGCTATGCTATGCTATGCTATGCTATGCTATGCTATTTTATTCCATCCCACTCTATTCTACCCTCCTCTACTCTAGAAAAAATTCTACTGTTTATTCATATGTACAAACTCTTGCAAATAAGTAGCTAAACTTTTAAAATATGCATAAACATTTCGAAATTAAATGGTTTCACTTAGTAAAGTACATGTATAAGAAATTAAATTTATAGCATAAGACATGTGACCTTGATGATCTTCCAGCTTCACAGTCGTTAGTACAGCAGTTCCACTGGAAATGGAGCTGCTATCCTTTTTGTTGCTGACTATGTTTTGTTTTTCAAATTGTAGATTTCACAACATAGTGATCAGCTTTCTATTTTCTTCATCCATTTTTAGTGTTAATTCCCAGCTTCGTTTACCACTCCTAATAGACACGTCTTTCAGTTTTAGCAGTTTACAAACATAACCATTTACAAACTTGTACATAGTTCTGATAACTACATACATAGTACTTGTTACTATGTATATGTATACTACTGCTAATAGTGGTACTGCAGTAGATTAGGGTGGAGGAAAAAGAAGTCTAAATGCATAAAAAAGAAGTCTTATAACTAATTTTGGCTTTTAAAAATGCATTAGTGTAAAAATATGACCTTGTGTAGACTCTGTAAAAAGGCTGATATTGGCTTATAAAATAACAGTGGGTTTTGAGGGTATGTAAAATCTCTGCTGCCAGACCTGGAGTGATAGAGTGATTGACTAAATTTTTTATTACATGCTCTACATACAACATTGTAGATGAGTTAAGAAATAAGACCAGGTCTAGCAGGCCCAAATAAACAAAAATCACAGCATCATAGAATGATAGAATAGTTAGGGTTGAAAAGGACCTTAGGGATCACCTAGTTCCAACCCCCCTGCCATGGGCAGACACACCTCCCACTAGACCATATCACCCAAGGCTATGTCCAAACTGGCCTTGAACACCGCCAGGGATGGAACACACACAACCTCCCCGGGCAACCCATTCCAGTGCCTCACCACCCTTACAGTAAAGAATATCCAATCTAAACTTCCCCTGTTTAAGTTTGAACCCGTTACTGCTTGTCCTTTCACTACAGTCCCTAATGAAAAGTCCCTCCCCAGCATGCTTATATGCCCCCTTCATATATTGGAAGGCTGCTGTGAGGTCTCCATGCAGCCTTCTCCATGCTGAAAAGCCCCAACTTTCTCATCCTGACTTCATACAGGATGTGCAGCAGTCCCCTGATCATGCTCATGGCCCTCCTTTGAACCTGTTCCAAAAGTTCCATGCCCTCCTTTATGTTGAGGACACCAGAACTACACACAGTACTCCAAGCGAGGTCCCACAAGAGCAGAGTAGAGGGGCAGGATCACCTCCCTTGACCTGCTGATCATGCTCCTTTTGATGCAGCCCAGGATACGATTGGCTTTCTGGGCTGCAAGTGCACACTGCAGGCTCACATTCATTTTTCCATTGACCAACACCCCCAAGTCCTTCTCCATAGTGCTTCTCCTAATCTCTTCTCTGCCCAACCTGTAGCTGTGCCTGGGATTGCTCTGACCCAGGTGTAGGACCTTGCACTTGCCATGGTTAAACTTCATCAGGTTGGCATCAGCCCACCTAACAAGCATGTGAAGGTCACTCTGGATGGCATTCCTTCCCTCCAACGTATTGACTGAACCATCCAGCTTGGTGTCATTGGGAAACTTGCTGAGGGCGCACTCAATCCCACTGTCCATGTCACCAACAACAGGTGAACACAACAGGTTCCCACCACCTATCCCTGAGGGACACCACTCGTTATTGGCCTCCAGCTGGACATTGAGCCACTGAGCACAACCCTTTGCATGCGGCCATCCAGCCAGTTCTTTATCCACTGAGTGGTCCACCTATCCAATTGATGTCTCTTCAATTTGGAGACAAGGATGTCATGTGAGACAGTATCAAACGCTTTGCACAAGTCCAGGTAGATGACATCAACTGCTCTACCCCTGTCAGAATGCATCACTGTAATACCTAGATGTAAAGGCAGGTCTGTAACTACAGTCGTCACCAGGAAGGTGGAGGGAGACTCAGGCACTTAACTGGACAATGAAGATTAGAGCAAAACATTTGGAGACCGATACCAGATATAAAAGCAGAGGTAAGATTAGGTTTGAGATCAAAGGCTATAACCATACTGTTTACAAGTCAGTGACATTAGCTGCCTGATGCTTGGTATCACTTCCAGATGCAGCTAGAGAGTTTAGACAGGTGAGCTGCCTTTCACAATGCAGTAGGTTGTTTACATCTTGTGGAAGCATTCCTTTCAGTTAAAGGACATGTGAGCAATCCAGCCTTTGTCTTAGCCTCACTCTAGTTGTGAGCAAAAGGCTTGTTAGGGTTTTGAAATTTGATAAGAGGGTTGACTCAAGACAGTGTGCTGCCAAGAAGAGGAAGCCTGCTTGTAAGAGACCTTGACCAGGATACCATGCAGCTGGATCAGCAGGAGCTGCTTGCCAGAGAGCAAACCACAGGCGGCAAGAAGCAGGAGAGACTCCATTAGCTTGCTGCTTGGGACTTTTATGGACTATTCATGAGCTGCAGCCAGTCACTGCGCTGTTGCTGGCACTCGCCTAATGGAGGTAACCACATGTCATCGAATGTTCTGGTGTTCTGTAACTTTTCTGTAAAAGGGATGCCTGCGTACAATAAACTGTTCAGCGTTTGATCACATTGATCAGTGTTGCATTGTTCCATATCCCCTGCCAAGTGATGCCTGAACAGGGACCCTCAGATCTGCCTCCTGAGAGCTGCTCCGGTGGTGAAGATCAGTGTTGACCTGACGGGTGGGAAGCCGACCGAAAAGCAGTCGGCAGCAGCCCTGCCGAGTAGTGAAAGGACACATGTCCCGCAGGAGAAAGGTATCTCTGCGTAAAAGGGTCCACTTCCAAAAAGGCAAATGGCGGTCGGGGAGGAATGGGGGCAGCTCAAACAAAAGAAGAGACGGCTGTCCTCAATCTCCTCCAACACATCCTCTCAAAGAGAGGGATTATATATGAAGAAAATACCCTCAAAGGGCTACTCTCATGGAGGAGAAGGGACTATTTAGCAGGGCTGGCACGGCATTTGAAATATCCACGTGAGAGCCGATAGGCGTCTGCCTCTGGGACACTGTAACTGATGGGGGGAAGGCAGCGCGTCAGGCTCAAAAATATTCTACGCTATGGAAGTTTATCAAGGAGACTTTCTGAGCAGAAAAGGCTGCAGCTGCTTCTGCAGCTAAAGCCCTGTCTCCGGCAACGCCCTCCGTGCCTCCGCCTGACCCTCTAGCCCCCCCTGCCTCCCAGCTACCCCGACCGGAATCCTTTCGATTATTATACCGGGGGAAGGACTTACCCGAGAGTTGCGAAAACTGTTAAGCGAAGTTTTCAATCTGTGCCTAGTGGGGAGAGATCAGAACCTAATACCGTTACTGATCCTGATCATATTGGACCTCACTGCGACGGGAAGGCACTCACAGATTATAGGTCTGGGGAACCGTAATATTCTCTTGCTTCCACCGCAAACCGTTCCCCCGTTGACTCTAATGTTTCTATCCTGGGAGAGGCAGAGCAATCGAAAGAGCAGAACGAATCCGTACAAGGACTGTTACGGGACATTATGGAGAAGCTCA
>JAOEHY010052761.1:0-17109 GCA_025447955.1 Psilopsiagon aurifrons
AAATGAATAAATGTCTTTAATTTATTTCTCATAAAGAAACTCACAATATTTTATATCTGAGGCACTCAGGAGGTTTCCTTTTGCAAAGCTGAGAGTTCTGACTAAGATTTCTAAAGCACATTTACGAAGAGAAAAACAAAGCCCAGCAGATCACTTACCCTCTTTAGCCACGTGAAATGCTTGTAAATATCAATCTCACCATCCATGCTTTGGGCCCATCTCAGCAGTCACATTCCCAGGATTAAAAGAAACTTTTGGAAGCAAGAACAGTGCTTTGTTCTACAGGATGTAGCTGTGACTTCTTCCCCTTTCAACCCTCAACTTCAAAAATCTCAAAAGGGTGCTCACATTTTAAGATAAATCTTCTGCCTCTGTAACAGAGTCTTATCCCGAATGCTTCTCCCAGATGTATATATAATGCACGACTGTATAAACTTTAGACTCTCCCCCAAACATCTGGGTTTCTTAAACAGCAGATTGGTTAGCAAGAACAATGCAACTCTGAAAACGTCAAAATATAACTTGCTAAATGATCTTTAAAGAAGGATCTTTCAAGAATAGTATATATCTGCAGAAACTGTTCCCATCTAATGTTGAATAACAAGCTAAAAAATATTAAGCTGACACTGAGAAACTATTTGCAAGTAATGCTCTCTCTGGCTTTCTGTTTCAAGAGTGGCTGGAACTCATTACCAAAGACCCCCTATTTCCTGTCTCTGTTTTACTCCCTCTTTATCGTAACACTACTCAGACTTCTCAGTTTATTTCAGGATCAGACTAAATCTAAAAATAAGTTCTGCTCTTTGAATTACTTGCCTGTCCTCTCAAAAGACATTATAGAAGAAGAGAAATTCAAGGACGATCCTGTGGATAAGTTAATTACCCCATAAATACTGCTATTGCCAAAGAGGCAATTTTCCATCTTAACAGAAGATGATGATACACTTCGAAGACTTTTGTCTGTTCCTGCTGAAGTCTCATAGCACAGCAACTTTTCAAACTTGCCACACCAAGATAAATACATATGCAAAGCAATGCTCTGGCAAGAAGGGAAGTTTTAAAAGTATTGCCTGTTACTGCGGTGTCCTCTAGTGCCTCCACACAGTAGTTATTTTTAAGCTCCAGTTTTTCCCAATAAGCTCCAGTTTACAATGTTTTATCTCCCAGAAATTAAAAGTGGGTCTGGCCTTAAGCTGAACACCTGATTGTTGCACACACAAGGACAATTTCTTGGGCAATGCCTATTGAGACCAAACCACAGCTGTGATTCTTGTGAATCACAGCTGAAATTCTTGTGATGATCTCAGAACCTACCTCCCCATTTTATTCAGTTTCTATAGCCAAACTCACTCCTGCATTTAAGGTGAAGTAAAACAGCATTTTGGAAGAGCCAGTATCAAAGCTTCCCACCATTCTACTGATACATAAAAAGAACTCAAAGCCTAAAGCTGTATAGTGCCCTGAAAAGCAGTTCTTATAGGGACCTGCCTAACCTAGACATCTACTCACATTCCAAACTGTGGAAGTCACAGATATGTGAAGGAGTTTCTGCAAGGGATGCAGGCTTTTACTATTTCAACCATCCTTGATATTTTTGATTTGATAGATCTGTTTTTAGAACCTCCAATAATATAAAGTAAGAGGGAAGGCTATAAACCTAGACTTCCAGCTTTCTACACGTATTCATTACCTGTTGTTAATTAAAGTCACAACAATGACTTTTTAACTTTTTAGAAAGTTAGTGCTATAAGTCAGCTCAAGGTGCTAGGATTTACTGAAATCACCTTAACTGCGACAAGACAAAATAAATGGCTGTTTCCAAACTACCATGCTACAAGATAGATCGGAAGAAGACTTGTGTTGCTCTGTACATACAATGTATTATTCTATGCTGGTGGTAGAAGTTTTTATGCTGTCTTAAAGTTGATGAGAGCAGCTGTTTCTTGAATAGCTCACATCATCTGGCAAAAGCCTTAGTATATTGTCCATAAAAAAAAAATCATAAAAATTAAGAAGCACTTACTATATATAGTACATTTCTCTATGCATGACAGCCCCTGACATGGCTGACAAGCTGAAGACAGAATAAGGATTTTCTTGACATTAAACATGAACTCCCTACAGCTTAAGACATTTTTTCCCCCCAGAAAACTAGTTATCTGCTTATGGATAACAACAAATACATCAAACTTTATCTCAAAGTACTGAATATCCCATAGTACCACCACTTCTGAGACTCAGGTTCCAGATTTTACCCATTTCAAAACACAGGCTACCATTTCAGGCTCATTTAGCATACCCTCTCTTAAAACATACCACCCCACTTCAGCTAATGATTTTAGGTTTCATTTTTAAAAAAAAGTACAGAAAAACTTTATCACTCCACTTACTAGTGCCTCAGTGTAGCGTCTGCAGCTAGGTGAATATCTGTTCCCCCTGTTAAAAGGATCTTAAATGACAAACATATCTTATTTTTGCCTTGTCATTTCTCCTGGATTTCATGCAAAGGCTTCTAGATTCTGCCACAGTCATTCTTCCTGATTAGAGGGTAAACATGTCTGATTTTTCTGCATCTTATCAGCCACGAATGTTGACAACATACATTCCAGGGAGTCACATGTTTCCTTTTAGCCTGTCACCTGCATGCTGAACTATGTATCCTGCTTGAGCTTTGGCCTGAAAGAGTTTCAGGCACCAACTGAATGCAAATTGATTGTGTTGTTTCCCTCTTCGAACCCCCAGATTTCCTTAGAATACTTTTCCATTTCACTGGAAACGCAGGTTAGCTTCTCTTGGCAATGTGAAAATCAGGAAAATATGTTGCAATCTGAAGATTGCTTCATGGGGTTACCACTGTATTTTCTTCTTATGTTTTATGAAATCCTCGTCCCTGTGTAGCTCTTTGCCAAACACTAACTCCTAGTTCAGTGGAGAATTAAAACCATACTACTAAAACCACCCACGATCACTGCAGTACTACTACCCTTGAGTGTTACCCCAGAGAAGGACCTAACTATTACTCCCTTCCCCCACCATACTGTTTATTTCTACAGCGTCATCTTCAAAAATAAATGAAAACACTCATCACTGCAATATAAATGCAACTAATGCTTAAAATTAACAAAGTTTTTGTACTTCACAAACTGTATGAAAATTCATCAGGATTTATTTGCCAGTTTACTTCCACAGAAAACTGCTGAGTGCTGCCACTGTTGATAAAACCAAAAGCTCCATTTGCAGAACACCAAAGGTGCTAGGCACATGAATGTCTGCCAATACACATCCATAAAAACTTCTCATCTAAGTGATCCATTATTTTCTTAGTCAAAATGTCAAATATTTCAAACAAGATTTTAAATGTTTCAAATGGTAAACAGACACATCATAACAGCTTTGAAACAAAAAGTAACAGAATGCTTTAAACAACCGGTTACACTTCTCATGTCCCTGCATTTCAGACATACGAGGAGGCAAGAAAACATTCACAAATCCTATTAGAACTATGGGGGAAAGGACTATCTGGCTGAATAAAGTATTCTCTCTTCTCCTACCAACACCAGAGCTGAGGAAACAGAGCTCTTTGCCACCACTTTCCCCTCTCTCTCACCCAGCTGAGGTCACATGAACACAATAAAACTACATTTATTGCTGCTATTTTAGCAATTTTGATTTTTATTCAATTAGTCTGTGCCAAAACACAGGGTTCTGTGATGTTTCAGAGCAGCACAAATACAAATTGTCAATAGCCTTCTTGTATTGGCACAGCATTGCCTGGGAGGTCAGAGGGCACAGGAGTATGAAGCAGAGCAGAAGTTCCCCAGCCTCCATCAGGTCCCGATCTCTGGAGCATAGCACCTCTCTTCCTTTTCAGCAATAATTTTTAGATCATTTTGCTTTCAAAACCCATCAGCCTCTGAAAATACTGAAATGACACAGACTCAGTTTTTCAGGCCAAGAACTGAAATTGACCAACTATGCGCCCTCCCAGCCTCGTCAGAGGAATCCAGCTGAGCATGGATCTGCAACAAAAATTTCCTTATTCCCAAGAATTAGTATCAACTTTTCCTACATCCATTACTCGGTGCTCCTCCCAGTTCTAGTATTTGAGCTGCCTTGGAAACAAAGGGATTAGAACCAGATTTTAAAAGGGAAAAACTTCCTCAGCATGCCAATTCACACACCTGTCATTCTCATGCTGGAAAAAAATGCAAGAGCTTCAGAGTGAAGAAAGAGAGAATATGAGAATATGCCTGCACGGGAATACTTATAAAAAATAAAGGACTTTTAGTATTACAAAAAGTATTTATAAGTATTTTTATACTTATAAAAGAAAATTCAGGCCACTTTTGCAAAAGACAACAGAGGAAGAAATCTCCTTTTACATGGTGAGGAATGGCTCCAAAAATATTGATGAATCATTTCCAACAAGATAATTAGAGTCCTGACTAACTGATATGCCTAAGTGACAGAGAAAGATGAAACTCTTGGAACAGAAGGGAATAAAATACTTCATTCTGTATATAAGCATATTTGCTTTTCTTGTTATAAGTTAAAAAAAACCAAACATGTATCCTGGGAAACAGGCTAGAAATAATGCTATACATTATGTTATATATAATACTATACTTCATGTATGTTAACACATACATACACAAATGATTCTTTCCCAGCATAAAATGCACTCAATCCTAATGGTTGAATTCTTTGATTAAAATCTGTATTTCAGAACTTATCAGGCTTAGATGGCCCTCAGTTCCAATTGAGCATGGTTAACCCTCACCCTTACTGCATATTTGGGCAAGGGAAGAGGTAATACTTCAAATGGGTGCTGAAGTTTTTGGAGTCATTCCCATCTGCAGGCTGTATGATATCAGGTATGTCTAGCACTACCATGCCCTTTATGGTTACTGCTCAAGTAATAACTAAGCCCCCTTCCCTTGCCTTGCATAAAGACTGTATTACCAATATTTAGATGAAATTACTGTTTATTAATTCATTCACAGACATTTGCATTCTTGACGGTTTCAAACATTCTTTGCCATATTCTGAAATGCCTTTTCCAGCCCAAGTTCTAGAAGACCTGTAACTTTTTGCATTAAACTTATTTAGAAGAAAATGTAGACACACATCAGATTTTCTCTTCCAGACACCAGAGCAGAAAGAAATGCAAAAACAAAAACAACAACAAAAACCCCACCAAAAAACCCCACAACCACAAAACAAAACCGAAAACAAACAAAAAAAAAACCCAAAACACAAAAAAACCCACAACCCCTAAACCAGAATAAGCTGCAGAGAAATCTTTACAAGGCCTTATTTCTGATAAAGATTATACAAATGCTTGTTATTTCCTTAAGTATTTTGTTATAGGAAAATGTTATAGGAAAAAGTTTTTGTTATCAGGACAATGTTTGTCTGCTTGTGAAGAGTAGCAGCATTCCAACATGTTGTATAATATATCTAAAATAAGCATAACTTGTTTCCATTTTTAAAAGATCACAAAACCTGAAAATACATTTAGTTGCATTTTAGCTAAATACAGGTCTGTTTATTACTAGTCTACTGTTCAAAAAGAGAACAAAATAATGTTGTTGTGAATTATATTACTGTTATGTTTGTCATAACTAAATATTTAGCAATAGATATATGCCAACCTACACATAATCTGTGAAACCTGACCAAAGGTTACCTACAGAAATACTTCAAGCTATGTTCAAACTGCCTTTCCTCTAACATTCCAGTAATACCTTTTGAAGGACCTTTAAAAAGAAAAGTTATAAATAAAGAGGCCAGAGGCAAAACTATCCATCAGTACCAATGTTTAATGAAATAATTCTCCCTTACTGATCTCTTTGTTAAGTATTTCATGGAAAACACTTTCCAATGTTTTCTCTAGCTACAATTAAAAAAGCAGATATTTCATAGCAATTACATTTACACATCAGTATTTATTAAATTAATACAGTGTATCACATTTAAATCAGTGACTAGCAGTGCATCTGCAAATTCTAGCAACAGATCACAATCTACAATGAAAAGGGACACCATGCATAACATTACACACAAAAGGAAAGATGAACTAATGTGATATTCAACCACCTAATGCAAAGGAAGGCACCAAAACTAACAGCTAAGTTAGATAAATGGAACTGAATGAATCATATTCATGCTTTTGAAGGCTAACATGCAATTTCTGTATACAATCATTGCGTCTCATAGAGTAGTCCTCTATTTCCTCTGACAGTATCAAGGTGTGGATACCTGTGTAGGTGAGGATGGCGTCCAAAGGCTAAACATTACAATAAGCTCTTCCCTGACTAGTCTAAGTCTAAGGCCATAACACAATTCTGTTTAATCACTTCTGGTCATTGTAGTTCAAAGATGTCTCTGTTAAGCATTACTGACTATTACAAGGGTGAAACAAAATGCCAAAACTAATCTCACCATGTCATTTTAAGACAGAGAGATCTACATCAGCACTACTCACTGCGAATATATTTTAAGCTTCTATTAGTTCTTCATGTAGAGAAGACTTTCCTACCTGTGCTGACAGCTACTGCAGCAAGCAGTCACTGTCAGAGATGATAGGGTTGACTCCCAGACAAAGCAACCACAAAACAGGAAAAAAAAAATCAGGCCCGACTTAGAAGCATTCCACGCAAGCTGTGTACATCGCCTTTCCACTAGCTCCAAGGCACTGTCTAGTATTTATAAATAGCTGCACACATTAAGAACACTGCTGTTCCTTGTGTGCTGTGAATTGCTCTAACATGCTTGGGGAACCCTGACAGGACTAGATCTTCCAGCCCAGGGCTTTCTTGCATCATTAACTCATTGAAAAAGAGCGGGAGCACAGAAGAGGACTGGGTCATATAACTTTTCAACTCTGACTACTGCTCAGAAAACATATCCATCTAATGTTTCAAGTTGGCAAAAATAAACATGAATGCTTATGGAATGACAGCTTTTCTACACTGTCCCAAGTGGGCTCTACTGGTCCATTTTCAATTTAACATGTGTTAATATCTCTTGGCAATGGGAAGATTCAGCTATATATATCTCCATTGTGACTCTTAACAGTTGAGTTCTACAGTCAAACCTACCAGCAGATAAAGACTCTGGCTTTAACTGGCATTGCTCAGGATATGTTATCTTCTCACTCAGCTGTTGATGAAAAATTCTATTGATACTTTTATAAAAACATGCTTTCATCAACCCTGAAGTGCCCTGCATTGCAGTAACTTTCTGTCTCTGTTCTAGACAAATAACTCTGTAAAATGAATCTTAGGGAAAAGTGAAATAAAGAGACCTGTCATTATGTCTCATCAGAGCACTAACGCAAGCTTAAAATAAAACTTTGAAGTAATTTCAAAACTTCACAAAGTCCACCAAGTCAGAATTCTGAACTGATGTTTACTGCTCAATCCATGTCCCTGTGAAGACAACGGGGAAGGAAAAAAACCTCACCATCCTTGATGTTAACACACAGTGGAAATAATCTCTTCTGAATGTTAATCATGACTAAATGGCAATCAAGACCCTAAGAAAATTCTGTTTCTGCTAAAAGGTCTGGTTTTACCACTACAAAAAACACAGAGCACAAAATGAGACAAAGCAGAGCATACATTGCATTATTTTAACAAATCACCTTTACCACACATTCCTCTACTATTTCTTCTGTTCTTCCCCCCTTTCTGTTTCTTCAAATTTAGAAAATTTAGAAAGATTTTCAGAATTAGGATTCCAAGAAAAAACATGATCAGGAAAACACTAAGGAGTTTTCATGAATCAGTGTTTTAAGGGTCAGTATATAAAGCTACATGGTGAAGTGACTTGCTTTAAATATAGATGTTCCACAGAAAGGAAGATCATGTTTTGTCATCCTGGAAATGAAGCTTTCAGTTATGCTTATAATTGTTTTAGCACCACTGTAAGAACAATAGGGTTGCTCTTTACACAGAAATGGGTTAAATAAAGATATAGAGAAAAAAAAAAAATAAATTAACAAAGCAGCAGCTCATTTAGAGTTATGAAATTAAACTGTAACTAAATACATTCTCTCATAGCTCAGCAAGTCAGTCAGTTGCTACTGAAGCAGTTAATATTTAATGCTGGAATTACCACCTGCTTTGTGATGCCACGTGGTCACTAGCAATACTAAAATATTCAGCAAGAAGCACTGAAACTATACACAAAATTATTTCATATGAATTCTCCTTTATAATCTTCAGGACTTCTTATTCTGTTTTAAAGGCCAAAGAATTTATAATCATAAAACATGTAAAACACTCCCAGCATTCATTTCAAGGCAAAAAAACTTTGATACATTTAAGTCTATAATTAATGGTGCTTTCTTCCATTTTAGCTTTGTCAAAAAAATTGTGCAGTTACAGCAACTATTAAATCCTCATTCTATGATACATGGCAATTATCTTGCTAAATTAAGCCCTAACTTTGTCAAACCTATTTCATCTATCTCAAAGCAGTGGCAGCACAGTTACTGCGCGGTAATACTGTAAACTCAGGAACCTGACATGTTCACAGATCCCAGACCACAGAAATGTAAAAACAAACTTAAGTTCTACAAATGGTGTGCCTCTTCCTCAGGGGGTTGTTGAGGATAAGCACAAAATACAGCTCCTCCAAATCACTACCAATGGTTTCATAAAAAAGTAATAAAGCAGATGCTTTCAAAAGAGGAAGTAAGCAAGGTATATAAGGTATGAAACATGATGTCTAAAGTTTTCACACTCAAGGCACATGTACATTTCCCACATCTTTAGTATTTATACCTATAGCAGAACGACCAAAGAACAGAACTGTTTCAGTAAGGACAACACCACAGACAAAGAAACCACACAAAAGCAACAACAACAAAACCCACCCTAAACCCCTCAATGAAACCAAAAGAAATCAAACTAACCACAAACCCCAACTTAGTGATATTTAATGTATGATAAATTCCATAGATTGATACTTTGGAATTTAGGAAAAGTAAGAATCAACTAAGACCAGCTACAGGATCTATAATCATCACAGAAGCTTCTTGACTTGATCAGTAATAAACCAATATGTCCCAAAGCTGACCAAAAGGCTAAACTCCAGTCTCATTCAAACACCAGGTGTAGCTCAGCATACTAAGTGCCAATTACCAAAGCTGCAAAGCTACTTGTTCATAATGCTAGGGAGACAATTTTTTACAGGTGTTACTTTCTAGATAATACTCCAATACTAAAAAATAACATAAAGAAGGTTCTGGCACTTCTGTCCTCTAACCTGCAATCCCACATACATAGTTGTGTGGCACAAACACAACTAGCAGGAATAGCCATACCTCTGCCTCAGAGAGCTTTCAGGTTCTGATGATTGCTAATGCAGAAGAAGCATGCAAAAAAATAATTGGGACGTCTATACTTCTGCTAAAATGCAGAAGTTTTTGCTAAAAACCAAAATGCTATCTGTTAAATGCTACTTGATACAATCCAGCAGGAACTAGTCTTGAGTCATCTTTCTGACTCTTCTCTCTGCAGTTTCCCATAAAAGCAAATACAGGGCAGTGGCAAAACACAAATTCACATTATTGCCATCAGGCACATTGTTTGCATTCTTGAGAAAGAATGGCAGCTGCAATGTTTTTTAATGCATTTTTTCAAGCATGCATTTAAGTAAAGAAAAATCATAAAATAACACTTTTCTTGAAAGGAGCATGCTTATCTACATTTAAAATAAACAACAGATTGCTTTTTGTATCTTTAGTTTTTAATGTATTCCTAGTCAGGATTAGCTGGGAATATTTTTGACCTCACCAATTCCTGTATAATGTTAGAAACAAAGCAGCTGCAGTATTCTCTAAAACCAGTGGTTTATTCAGTACATGCTAGAGCAGCCCTCCAGCTGCAAAGGAAGGTGAATGGACTCCCAAACCAAACAGGTATGGAATTAATTGTCCACAACAGAAAATCCTCCTCCAATTCAGCCTATAATAGCTCCAAAAAAACCCCTCAAAAGTATCAGTTCACCATCCACTCCAACGTTTGTTACAATTCAGCTACGGCTACTGTTAGCAAACATTGATTTAATATTTCGAATGAATGAAACCACTAAAATACATTGCAAATCTCTGCGTGGAATCATTACCCTACACTTTAAAGTGAACTGAGACACCTTATAGCAAATTCCACTCCAGAGTATCTGGATTTTCTAAGCAATCGCGCTTTACCTGACTGTTACCAGTTGCAACATCTAAGAACACACACGTGAGGGGTGCCCGCATGAGCCTGTGGGGCTCTTGCTCCCCAGTGCATGGGTCAGCAGAGCACAGGGTGCTCCATAGGTACACACAAAAGCTAAAGCACCCACATATTCATTAGATATGTGTACACAGGGGAACCCATATCCACAGAAGAAGCTATTCATGCTTGTAACCAACCCCAGCTGTGAGAGGAAATGTTTGCGTGTACCTCGGAAAGTAGGCATGTGCATGTCTGTGAGTTTCTAGCTTTTTGGAATTTGTTATAGAACTGCATTTGAAATTGTAGGTGTTTCTTAACATTCCTTAAGCATCTAATATTCTGGTTTACCTCTTCCATTGATGATGTTGATCCTAAATACATAGTTCACTGATTTCTAGTTAATTATGCCTTCATTAAATCAACAAACTGCTTCATTGTCTATATGTTTAAACCATGGGCACTGAGCCGGGTTTTTTTTATGACACTCCAACATTTCACAGACTAATGATTATCAAACTTTCTTTGAGTTTCCAGTGTGAATGGATTCACTGAGCTACAGAGTTCTTATTCTCTATAGCTTAACTATTTTTTTTTACATCTCAAGTATCGTGTTTCTGAGCTCTGGGCTGCAATTAATGAATTTTCAGTATGGGACATAGAATCATAGAATCAACTAGGTTGATCCACCCTCTCTGTGAAGAAATTTTTCCTAATATCCAATCTAAACCTCCCCTGCACAGCTTGGGGCTGTTACTTCATAATGGCCATAACTATGAAATACATGTTCAGATGATCTTCAGGTCCTTTCTAACCTTAACCATCTATGACTCTATATTCCATTCCACTAAACTGAGATGAATGTCTTCTTAATTCCCAAGTGAAACTGCCACTTTTCAGTGGAGAAAGCACTTCCAATTTTGACATCCATGGAAATTGTGCACATGCTCACAAATTATTTGCATTTTTAAAAAATTTGAGAAAGGTCTACAGATACAGATTACCATCTACTTTCAAATAGCAGCAACTGTGCACTACCCTCCCTTTACATGTCTTTAAAAGAAGTGTAGAATTCATTAATAGAGAACAGGGCAAAATATTTTAAAACCAGTGATCTCAACACACTGCACTGGCAATATGCTACCAGTTTTCCTGTTCTGCTGGTTCTAAATCCAGACTGCCCAAATGAATGCCACTTTTGAGGCACTGGACAAGATTTCTGAGATATCAGTGAACTGCAACTCTAAGAGAGAATTGCGGTTTCTGTTTTGGCTGTTCTTCCATAGAAAAGAAGAAATAGATAAATATGAGGAGTCAAAACATCAAGTGTTCCTTCCATTGCAGAGCTGAAAAGCTAGCTTAACATTTCTGCAACAGAAGGGCCAAAAGCCAGACCACCAGATTCAAACTTCAGCTTGCTAGTTCAGGGCCAACTTTACTGTAAACAACTCTGAAAAATTATGTCTTTTATGCATTAAAAATATAATTTATCTGTTACAAAGCTTTGAAAAAGCATTAAAATTTCTGCTATGTCAGGAAGTCAGTAAGAGCTGGTCTAAGGGTACTGGCACAAAATCTAGCACTGCAAATCCAAATTAATCATTGCCTCCACCTTTTGCATTCAAACCTGGTACTGAATTCTCATTCCTTTCTTTCATACAGTCTGAACCAGGACTTTCCCGCCATAGGCCTGCACTCTGTAGAGAATGCCAACAAAACAGCTGTTGACAAGTTCAAACAAAAGCACAATCACATAAAAGTGACAAAGCCAGAAGAAAATCCATTGAGCCAGAAAACGTTTTGGAAGTTGACAAAGTGACACGTAGGTTTTACTCATTCAGAAACCATCATTCACTTGCAGTGGCAGGCTTGGTGGAGTGTTCTGGCACTGCTGTTTCTCTTCCTTGACATCCAATGGATCTCTTCTTTTAATATCTGTCTGAAGATGCGCTCCTCACCTGGTAAGCCTTGATTTTTTCCAAGATAGTCACATGTTTATTCCCCATCTATCCCAGTACGAATGTCTCAGATTCAAAAGCTAGAGCCTTCCTGCATTTACCCTTACTACCTGGAGTACAAGATACTTCAGAGATTCATAACACCCATGGTTAAGGTAAAGGAAATATAGTGAGGGAAAATTTAGAAGAATCATCTAATTTGAGTCTGTCCCTTCAACAGGCAATGCCACCATATTCCAAATTGGTGGTTTAAAAACAAAAAGTTTTATGACCAGTTATAAACTTGTTTGTTATCTCCAGCAAAGAAACAACAACAACAAAAAAATCCTGTAGAAAAGGTATCTTGTTTGGTAGTTCACTTTTACTTTCTTTTCTCTCACCAAGGACAAAGTCTTTTTACCAACTTCTTATACTCCTGTATCTGCATGGTTTTAGTAATCAGCATAAAGTGCTTTCTAAAGAGCATATGAATTGTTCACCATCCCCTGTAGTTCTCTCAGTATGCAGATTTCAGTTATTACAAAAATAATTGAAGTATAAAAATACTTGAACTGATGCTGTTTGCAAACAAAATGGAAAAGCAATAAAGTAACCACTCACCAGATTCTCTTCAAACCACTCCCGTATACACACTGCTGTGGCCCCCGGAATTTGATTTCGCAATGCTTCTTTCTCTTGAGGATCCTCTAGCATTTCCAGTGCCATCTTTAGATCTTCCAGAAGATGCAAAATTTGAAAAGTGCCCAAGTATACTGATGGAGCAGGTGACACAATATCATAACCACCATTAGCATACTCTGTAGCTGACTTTGTACCTAAACCAAGGAAAACCAGGAGAGACAATAATGTTAAATAACTATTTTGTAAATTACAAATATATACATACTACATGTTGCAACATTTGGACTTCAGATGCTATCTGACATCAGTATTTCAGGCTTACCAATACTTAAGTTAGTCTCTAGATAAATAACAAACACTGATGAATTAAATAAGAGAGGTATGTACAAGCATATTAAAAAAATTACAATCTAGAAAACACTTGCAATGTCTATTAAATTATAAATGCCAAAACCTTACCACAAATCACTTGTAATTTTCCATGGGTACCATGAGATGTCACTAACTTCTCAGCTACATACAAATCTCCACACTTAGCAGTGTTAAGCAACTTACGAAAGACTAAGGCAATTCTTTGACAAGAAACTTGTATGAAAATAGAACATGTTACCAGAACTAGAAAAATCTGTGACCTTAAGCAGGTTTAAAATCCTCCCTCAGAGAAAAACCCAACAATTTAGCAATAAAAGTTACTAAAGAAACTTTGCTAGCTCTCTAAATTACAAAAAGCTGTCTAAATTACACCACCTCCCTCCTGCCAGCCCTCCAGCAATAGTATAATTTTCTCAAGAACAATAAGCACAACAATAAACGTATCTCACTTGATGGAAGAAATGTAAATAATACAAATTCTAGTATCTCCAAATCTTTTTGTCTTACTATTGTGCTTCAATGAGATGCACATTAAAATGAGCTGTAATTTCTTAGTCCTGAATTTCAGACCTTGATTCCATTTAATATTCCTTTGTTTCTTTCAGAACTCATCAGATGGAAAACTTCTACTTGCTCTACTTTTTTTTTTTTTCCCCTCCTCCTTTTTACAATTCATTGCCTCAGGTACATAATAGACTGTACTCATGTTATGTCTTCATTCCTGTTCTCTCTGGCATAAACAACCACATTTTTCCCTTCCATGGAAGATTTTTTCTTAGGCTTTTGATCATCTGTATTTTGGATTCACATAGCATATAGTATTCCTTAGAAGACTGCATCATTGATCTACATGAGGGGATTACAATAATCTCTATACTATTCTTAGTTTTGCTTCTGTGTTTAACATACTTTACATCTTAGTCAAGAAAGGATCAGAAATCATCACTGGGCCTCTGAAAATTAGATGCTAAGTTATTCTCCTCAAGCAGATGTATCTAATTTGAAACCCAATGTTTAACTTCACTCAAAGCTTTCAGGAAGATTCTAAATAATATTAACCAGGTCTTCTTCAACCACTTCTTTAATGACACAAAAAATTCTGTCAGATATGTGCAAAAATTTGTGTGGTTTGACCTCTACTGTAGGATGTATATGGCTGTTGTGGGTTTTTGGTTTGGTTTGTTTTTTTTTTATATTGTTTTAAACAATGCAAAACTGTCCCTAGAAATTTGTAAAGTTTTGCAAGGCTCAGTAGTAGGGATTTCATTTTTTTTTTTAAAGCAACATGCATTTTCACTACTGAGGTATTATATATACCTCTTTCCAAACTTGGAATATTTGCTGTTTGGTCCTGCTGAATTCTGCTGCTTATGAGTTTATTTTAATACCTCAAGAGTAAGATCTCATCTTAATTTCTGGCAAAGACCATGTCCAAGATAAAGCTTCTTCAATATCAGGTGCTACAAAGACTGCTACACAAGACAATATCACCTCATAAATCAACATCATCTTCCTTAATTACTTCTTATTGAGGAGAGGATCAGCTAACACTTGCGCTGGATTTGAGGATTCTAATCACAAAGAGATGTTTTCTTGTGTGTTTCTATACTCTCAGCTACTCCTTCCAGCTTAGCTATTTCTGTTTATGCACTTGCTACTGCAGATTAATATTTAACTCTAGCAACTAAAGATAGCAGATTTCCAAATTGTGTAAGAGCCATGTGGGTCATACAACCTCTTAAACCTTTTCATTTATCCAGAGTGCTTCACTACTCACTTTTCAAAAGAGATACAGACACAGAGTTGCATCGACGCTACTTTTAAAGATCCAGCTTCCTCGATTATTTTGATTAGGACTTTTAAACTAGCTTTCTAACTCTTTCTTTTGAAAAACTCCATGCTAATTTTTTCTGTCTTTGCTTAGCAAGTACTTTTCACACCAGAGCCACACACAGGATCCAAATTTATTTCACAATCAACTTTGGTAGCTACTCTGTCAATGAACTGACAATTTAAAATAAATGTGGAATGGGAAAACATAATGGAGCATTTTGTTACAGCATTCTTCATGTTATTTATGTGAATACTTTTTATATACAGACAAGAGAAAACAAACAATCCACACAATCCAAATCAACCACACCCTTTCAGGACCACAACCAATACAATAATTGTGAAATAAACCCCATCATCTTTAAGCTGAAGCTGAATAGAGATATAAAACAATGGTTCAGGACTTCAATTATAGTTGGTAGGTAGTTTACACAGCCAAATACATAGCTATACCATACACACCACTGTAACTTTCTTGACAGTACTGGAAACATCTCCCCTCACCAGTCCAAATGCCTCACTATGTATCACATCTTGCCTCCATCCTTAGATTATGATGGCTACAACATTACTGGTAATGTCTACCTTCTACAGAAAATAATTTAAAATTCTGTAGGAAAACTCAATCACAATGAAATTTACACATTTGGGCACGTCCTGATTTGATTTGCCTCTAACAAAACACTAGGGGAAAAAAATCCATATATGCACACACTTTAATTCTGGCAAGCATAAGAACTGTTGCCCTTGAGAAACGCAGTTTTATAAAGGTAAATCTTCTGAAGTCGTGGAGCAAAGGAAGGGCCAGCCAGGGATTCTATGTTCTGTGATTCCCTGAGACTGGGCATATTCAGAATGCATGCTTCATTCATCCTAAGCTCTTCAACTGACTGTTCAGACTGGCAGAATTCTAAGCCACCTCAAAGTCTCTCATTTTACACAGCAGTGGAAGGTCATAATTTCTCAGAACTCTCAAGAACTGGGTCCATGTGTAAGGCCTACATGCCAAGTTTCCATACTTGTAATCTAAGGTGGGCCTTGACACCAGTCCTGTCCTGTGTAGGGACATTAGGAAGGTGGTAACATGTTTTTATTGGGAAAGAGTATCAGCTTGACATCTTGTGATTGGGACAGAGTCAATTCAAGAATTTTCAGGTGTTTTCTCTTACTGTTCCTTTCCTGCCTCAAGATTTCCTCCACTTAAGCTTGCATGAAAGAAGAAATAAAATGAAGCCTGAAGAAGGAAATATTTCTCTATTTGTTGCTAAGAAAAACAGGACACAACAAATTAACATCATCAAAGACATCCTTATGGCAAACTCATGCTCCCTAAATTACCTAAGAACACACAAAAGCTGGTATATCTTATGACTTACCACATACCTAAGTCTGGGAATTAATTTTGAGCATAAATAGTACAAGATTTTAAATTGAAGAAGACAATAAAGGCAATTAGAAATTGTCTTAGCTAGTAACAGCAAACAGACAGCACAGTATTTGTTTCCTCACATGAATAAAGATATAATGATCTTACAAGTCTGTAAATTCCTATATGCACTAGTTCCATTAAACCTTGAAAAGCAAAACAACTCTTTGATTAATACCAACTAAAGATAAATGAAAGAAATAGAGACTGAAAGGCTCAATTTAATTAATAATTTTAAATCTTTCAACTGATGTTATTATCCATGACAGAATTTTTTTATATATATATATCTCAATATATCAGCACTATTGAAGGTTCGTATTTAGACTTTAAAAAGCAAGCACTGTTGAGAGAATGTACCTGTGCCTGATACCACCAGAGAAACAAACAAAAACCAAACCATATCTATACCTTTACCATGCTGAGTATTGTCATGGGCTCAGCAGTAGCAGTCATTTTTCTTCTTCTTAGTAGCTGGCGCAGCACTGTGTTTTCAACTTTCGGCCTGGGAACAGCGCTGATAATACCAATGTTTATAGTTACAGCTTAGAATGTTTGGTCTGACCAAGGGTTTTCTGAGTCTCATGCTCTGACAGGGAGGAGGGGAAGCCGGGAGGAAGCAGAGACAGGGCACCTGACCCAAACTGACCAAAGAGGTATTCCATACCAC
>JAOEHY010052763.1:0-19578 GCA_025447955.1 Psilopsiagon aurifrons
TTCAGATATTGGAAGGCTGCTATGAGGTCTCCACGCAGCCTTCTCTTCTCCAGGCTGAACAGCCCCAACTTTCTCATGCTATCTTCATAAGGGAGGTGCTCCAGTCCCATGATCATCCTCGTGGCTCTCCTTTGGACTTGTTCCAACAGTTGCATCGTTATAGGAATCATCTGATTCTCTAAAGCAGTGGTTACTATGCAACTTCTTTTAGCAGTTCTATAATAACAGCTTCACAAAGTCAAACTGTATGTGGGCTATGTAGGTGGAATCACACATTTTTTACGTCACAGGGTCATTCTTAATATGGTTTAAAAGAGGTTTTGCACATTTTTTTATTATATAATTTCTAATTCCATGTCTGAGTGCTGTTTTCTTCTTTTATAGTGCTTATCTTATTTGGTTGCAGTGTTTGTCTCCATAAGCAATGCATACAAAGACAGTGGCTGCAGTTGTAAGTTTTACAAATGCAAAATGCCTAAAATTAATATTTGGTTTTGGAAGCTGAAGTTTTGGGAACATCATAAAATAAACATAAAGCAAATGAAAAGTGAAAAAAATATAAAGTAAATAGGATGTGTATTTTTTATTTTAACTGCCAGGACCTGTAATGAGCTTACAGATGTTAGATACCATATTGTCTTCTTATTACTTTAATTTTATTCTTTTACCTTGGTTATTAGAAGAACAAATGATAATGGAATTTAGAGGATGAGCAGTGAGGATCAAGAGACTGAAAGTAATATTTGCAAGTCTTTAAAGATGAACGTAGCAGAAAGCCAAATGGTTTCCAAAAGGGGACATTTCATGGAGTGATTTATCTGATATGGCATTGCCATTTATTGTATAATTTCAGTCTTGTTGCTATGGGAACCAATTTTAGTATTGCAGTGATTGTTAATCAGGATTTGTAGTTATACCATTTTTACCACAAGGCCTTATATCCTTACGGATTAAATCATGGTTCTCATTGACAGTGCTGTACATCACACATTATTGCCAGAAATAAAATCTGACCAACCTTCCTGTCATTTTTCTCACCATTACCAGAATCAGAGAGCAAAAGCTTAAGTTAACTTTTACAGGAACTCAAGGGTTCTGCTTCAGATACATTTGTCATGCTTGTACAATTCCAGGAAAATAAAAAAACCCAAACGGACAACAAAGCAAGCTTCTGCCTTACAGTATAATAATTTTATTTTTCATTTAAGTGGAAGTTAATTGAGTACTTGGGAGATGCACTTTCTACATATTGCTACTTCAAGTATGTCTTAAAGTAAAATTAAAGCTTAGAATCATCTAGATTTATGAACTTTTCACTCTAATGATGAGAGTGAGATGTTTGTGTTTATGGAGGAAGGATTCAACACTTGAAGTTTAGATATTTTAGCAGTGTAAATATTCTGTATCTTTTCAGTCGTCCCTCTAGTTTTGTAACTGTCCCCACAGAGATGGTGTTGACAGGAACAGGGGCAAAAGTGCTGATGCAGGCTAGATTGTATTATCCTTTACAGAGGATACTAGGGTCAAAGAGCATGACTTCTCTGGACATGGTCCTGGTCGATTCTTTGTAAGGTGAATAAAAATGGGAGGAAGCATTCTTTCTTTCCAAATTTACTCTCTTGTTGACTTGAAGAACTAGGCTGAAGTATTTGGACATTAACAGCTTAAACTAACAAGCACATGTATTTCTGCTTGATGTTTTAATATATCTTACTAGTTTCTTTGCTATCAAAAAATCCTTTAAATTCTTAAACAAAAAGCTGCTCTTAAATTGTAAGCTGATGAAATGCTGTGCTCAAAGTTCACAAGAAACTTGAAAAACCTATGAGAATGGTTAACTTGCCTGTTCATCTCAATGGGTGCTTTATGCTGAAGTGTAGTGGTGATCATCATTGCTCAGTGTTCACCAGAGATCAGTTTTGTGGAATCGTTAAACAAAATGCTTGTCTCTGAGTCAAAACTACCAACCTCTGATAGCAGAGCTACATTTCTTCACTCCCCTGGCCAGCTCCTTTAACTTGCACAGTGAAAAGTTGTCAACACAAAATTTGTGATAGATTATGAGATGAAATAAGGTAGATCACGTCATTTGAGTCCAGACTGGGCTGGGGACTATTTTCCTGCTTCCTCTGTTACTTAAGTGGCATTTGGCAGTATTTCTAGGGTTCTAAACCAGAACAATGCAGAATTGTTCACATTGTTCCCAGATTTGTGTTTATCTAGTAGTAGGTTATTCATTATGATACAGCCAGGTAGCATTTTATGTGATACTTCGCAAAACCCCTCAGACTATTGGCTTTTTCCTGATGAACCAGATTCACAACTTCTCTAATTTCAAGTCAGCCGTGTTGAGCCAGGACCATCTTTGTAACAGTTTTGTTTTCACTTCATTGTATTCCAAGTACACTGAGGGATGCAGAATCAAAATATTAGCAAGGTGCTAGTCACATTGTTTTGATCCCTTTCCTTATTTTCTTTCTCCCTTCTTTCTGCTTTTTCACATTCGCTGCTGCTGATACCCAGCCCCCACTATAATTCTGATTGGCTAAATTAATTCTGCAGCATCCTGCTGTGAATAATTATGTTCATCCAGTGTGGAGCTGGATGCCTTTCTCCCCCCCTCCTCCTCCTTGCCTAAATTATAATGTGACAATTGAAGCTCACAGCTGGCTCATCAGAGGTGGCCAGTTTGGGAATTGGCACATCTGAATGTGCCTCTCTGTTAACTCCCTGCCTTGATTGCTTAAGACAAGACATATGCAAACCCCATGATTATTACAATTTTGTGTGTTTCACAAAGATACTGCTTTAAACTGCAAAGCTGTTGTGTTTGTTGGGGGAGGGGAAATTACAGGAATTTTTCTCTTCTCCTCCCCACTGTTCCCTCCAACAATAAATAGCTGTCAGACTTATGTCAAGAATGAAATTATAGGAGCACATGAGGCCTTGATTACATTGTTTTGGATAGATTGCTATTAGCATACTGAAATGAAGTCTAATTTGTCAGTGCTTTAGCTCAGTCAAAAATCAAGTGACACTGGAGGGGGAAGGGGTATCATCTACAAGAAATGAATGATGTAATTCTGTGCAACTGTTCTGTAGCTTGTTTCAGTTATCAGTGGTTAAAAACAAACAATGAAATAAATGTATTCTGCTGCAATGTATTATTAGTTGGGAGGTAAGGCAAAGCCAGCGTAGTATTGAACAAAACAGTCAGGTTAGATGTCATTCTTTGTGAACTCATTAAAGGCATCTCAAAAGCAAATTGGTGTATATTTAATCTATCCCCACGCAGCTTCCAGTTCACTCAGTGCGTTTGTATTTTAGAATTGAAAAGATACTAGATTTTATTAGCTGTTTGCATAATTCATAGCACATTGCCAATTTCAGCTACCGTGCATCCTCTGATGATGTGTGCTTATTATCAGATAATGTGCAGGGCGAGTGCCCTTGTTGTGGTTTTGTTGTTTACAATTTTGGATGATGTGCACACATTGCTCTCTTAGTTTGAAAATCCTTCATTCTGTATTCTGTGAGTGTCCTAACCTGTAAATGTTTCAGTATCTCTGGCTCTTAGGATGGTAGTTTTATTAGTCACAGATACATTGGTTTAACTACCTCCCTTTCGGAGGGGTGGAAATAAATAAAACTTGTTTAGACTGATTCTTGAAACAATTGACCTGGAGTTTGGAAAGGGTCAAGATCCATTTGGGTTTACTGGGACAACTGAGAGCAGGAAGAAGAAAGCATGAGCTGTGCGTGATGATACATAAAAATTCCACTTGCATGAGCCTAAGTTGACTGTGATCTTTCTGAGTGGCAAAGTAGTGGGTGAGACACATGAGACATCCAAATCCTTTAGAAAGGATTTATACCACAACATCATGAATTTGCTAAATGACACATGCTATGCAGACACTTCTTATCGAAATGTTAGACATTTTATCTTTCTAATTTGAAATGCTGAGCACTTTATTATAACTTAAATTAATACAACTGCATCAGCCGCAGAGGGATGTGGTAATTACAATTAATTCAATTTGAAACATCCCTAAAATGAAACACCTTGCTTATTCTGTAAAAGGCAGTTTGAGATCTGCTGTTTTGCAAAGGTCTTATTATTCAAAGAAAGCATGGTTTTATTTGTTGGAAAGGTGTGAGTCTCTTGGTTTGGTGGCTCATGAAGCCTGTGGAGCTCATTGGCAAAGGAACTGGTGAATGCCAGGAGTTTACCAGAGCTAGGAAGGTGCTTAAAGAAAAATCCATGAAGAGCTGTTAAACAATAAAGACTACTTCCAAGAGAGGCTTTAGGTGCAGATAACTGTAAATGAGAGACTCTACAAGGAAATACCGCTGTGTGCTTATACTGTTACACTGGGCAACATTAAAGAACTATCAAGGAAAGGGACCCACATATACTTTTGATCAAATCTTAGGTTTATATAGAATACTGATTAACTTGTATTTTAGTTAGTGTTTACTAGGGTTTGTTTTTATGTGTACTCCAGATGGTTGGTGCTCCAGATGGTTGTGGTACTCCAGATGGACTGTTTCAGTAGGTTGGGCTTTCTAGAACATTTCTAATACAAAGACAATTGAAGTGATAGATCATAGTAAAATAGGTATTATTAATTTAATGTTTTAAATGGTTCCAGTTGCTTCAGTGTTAGATGCAGAAGGCAGTGGAGAGAAAGGATGAAAAGAAGTGTAAGGTGGTCTGGAGCCAAAGGGTTTTCTAAGTCAAAGCTGGTATCTTCTAAATCTTTCTGGTAAAGTAGTGAGATGCTGCATCTATAATCAGCCAACTAACTCCTTTCCAAGTCTTAGTCTAGACTGAGAGTGGGGCTTAGCTGTGCTACATAGGTCTAGGAAGGAGACATGAACCTTAAGGTTACTTGATGACCTGGAATGAACCAAAACCAGTTCAACCATTGCCTCGCTATGAGACTTCCGAAAAGGCCCTTGGTAGTCAGATGAATTGGTCCAACCATGTAGTCTCCCACTGGAAAAATATCCAACATTTTGGTAATATTTTTTTCCAATTTCTAAGCTGTCTTGGCCCGTGATGTGACTATGAGGCCAAAGCATTAAATTCAATCCCAAAAATCTATTGTGGTGGTTTTGAGTAATATTTAATATGTCCTTTTGTTATGACTCATAGCTTGGTGGTAATCACTTCCATACTGGTTAAGATGTGGGAGCCGTGGGGAGAATGAAAATAACGCAGCATGATTTCATTCTCCAGTATGCCTGAAGCCTGCAAAGTGAACTTGGTAGTTCCGAAATACACCTTTTATATCCACTGTAGTGACTTCTTGCTAATATTTTGGTGCAGCCTGAAAAAGGACATTGTATTGTCAGTGTATCAGTTTACTGAGAAATATATCTCTCAGAGTTAGGTGAACATCACTTTTGAAACTGATGCATAAAAACATCTTGAAATGACATCGAGTTCAAACAATTGAAGTTATTGCCAGAGAAAATTTCAGTTCCGTTAAGATCTGAGGAAAAAGAAAGCTTACTAAATAGAAAAGGACAAATTCACAAGGAAAACAAGATGACCTCAGATAAGAACTAGAGAGCAAAATAGGTAGTAAGTATTAAAAATCTTAACCCAATGAATAAAGTAGCTTAAAAATTCTACAAAACATTTCCAAATTCTAAAAATCTAAAAATGTTTATGCAAAGGCTAAGCAGTATTTCTTGCTGAACCATGTTTTCATGGAGTAGTTCTACTGAGCTGTTTGAAAATCAATGATGGCAATGCAGCCACTTTATCCACACTGAAAATGATGGCAGTGTTGCTGTTGGTGATAGTAAGTACCAAATGTTGCTCAGTTTGAATAAAGATCACATGAACTCATATTAAAAAAGGAAACCAGAATTTTTAATTAGAGAGGAAGCTAGTTTTGCAGCCTGTGGTGTCTGAATTTTCAATTTCAGTGGTGTGAATGTGTTGTAAATATTTCATACAAGGACTGCTTATCAGTCACTGGAGTTGCAAGTTTAAAAGAAGTTAATCAGAGGAATAGGTCTTAGGTCTGTTCTTTAGGCATTTCAAGTGCTTCACAAAAAAAAGTGAGAGAATACAAACTCATGTTAGTATCTCCATGTCTTAATAAAAGAAGCCAACAATTTGCTAATACAGCCAGAGGGAAAATTGGTATATCACTTATTTCCTGAGAAATGTGAGTTTCAGACATAATTAACCCAGCATTCATACACTTGCGACAATACTATTGATTAGCTGATCAATGATAACTAAATACATACCTCTAAATTACATATTTTAAAACACTTTACATTATAGCAATGGAAACAAACCAATTAAAGTGCTTTAAATGCATACAACTAATCAGGAATTTAATACATGCTAATTGTGACCGAAATTTCAATTAATGTTTTGATACATTACATCCTTTTCAAGAATGTAAAAAACCATGAGGTAGTAGTGTTCATCATGGTCATATCAAATGATCTCTGAAACATGCTATCAAGAAACAATGGTATTTTCTGCCATTTGTCAACTTTTTCTTAGTTCAGATATAGACTTCATCTCTTCCTTTATATATATATTTATATATAAATGTTTATATATTATATATATACTTTTTATATATAGAAAATGCATGGCTTAGTGTGCCCCAATTCCAGGATGGCCTCAAGGTGATATTGCCAAATCTATCTCTTTTATATAATGTTGTTTCTATAGTCTCCTTATAGAAGTTGTGATTGAATATTTTAATGTGTTACAAAAGATTAATGCTGGAGAGGATTAGGTGGTGCATTATAAATTACTGACAACAGGATAAATATGTTTGTGTGTAGGATTTTTTCTCTAAGTAAAGTAAGATTTGAGTGCTTAGTTATATTTGGAGAGTGACAACAAATCATAATTTTCTTTTTGGGAAATGATTGGATAATAATAAGAATACGTGTCAGTCTCCCTATTGTTGTATTCCTTTTATTTTAACTGTAAACTCTGGTGAATATCTCTAAGTAGACAAAGGGATTTAAATATGTAGTTTTCAAAATTAAATGGACACTGGGCACTTTACAAATCTCTTTCTGAAGTGATTAGTGTAAAAACGAATAGTAAGAGCATATCAACTTGATCCATAGAGGAACAGATAGGAAATAGGTGGTGGAAGAATTGCCAAAAATGCAAACATCAGAAGAGAGATAAAAATGCTAGAGTAGGAATGGCATTCAGTTCAAAGTTAATACACCTGAATTTAGATGTCTTTAAATTCAGTAGTTGTATATGCTCTCATTATAGGCAGTGCTGGTGCAGCCCAGAGAGCTGCCCTGCTAGTAATGTACGTGTCTGCTTTAGGGGATGTTACTCTGTGGGGCCAGTGATGACCTTCCCTGCCTTGTTTGTGTGGGTTGTAGGTAAAAAGAAGGACATGGAAACAGAACTGTGCAACTAATAGATTCTTCTAACTCAGTAACAAATCTCATTTGAGAGTGTTTCTGATGACATAATTTGGAATTTTCATGTTGAAGAAAAGGAAACTACATAAAAGCAGTCTTTTGGTTTAAAACTAAGTGTTTCCATTTGGGGCACCTCTAGGAAGATATAAAGCAAGAAGAAGGTGAACTTTAGATGTCAGGGATTAGTGATGTGGATGCTTTCACCAGCTGTGAGAAATCCAGCTTTCATTTTCTTTTGCCTAGCAGGATTTTAGAGATTTTCCCCTGGTTTTAAGAGATTACTTTGATCTACAAGCAGTGAAGGAAACAATTTTTTCAGGTATTGCCTTTGACCCTTTGTTCATTTTGTAAATAGACATTCACTGTAGCAGGGAAGTGAACCCACGTGTCCTATTTCCAAAGGAGTACTTTAAGTGTCCCAAAATCAGTCTAAGTTGTGGCTTTGTATTATTCTTAATCCACTGCAACTACAGTTTGATGCTAGAAGAGTTTATCACTAGATGATCTGAAATACATTTTTCAGTGAGTGTACTCGTAAGAATTGGCTGGAAATTGTTAGGAACCTGAAAGCAGGAACAAAAAAGGCTTGAGATGCTAAAGATATAGAGAAAGGTAGAAGACAGCTGAAATACACATAAACTATGAAAGCGATATAAAAATAC
The DNA here is from genome assembly GCA_025447955.1 of Psilopsiagon aurifrons. Classification (NCBI taxonomy): domain Eukaryota; kingdom Metazoa; phylum Chordata; class Aves; order Psittaciformes; family Psittacidae; genus Psilopsiagon; species Psilopsiagon aurifrons. The sequence continues at coordinate 8,100 of JAOEHY010052763.1, forward strand.
GTAAAGTGCTGGAAATTGTATTACAAAATGATATTGTTATTTTGTGAGCTTGAAATATACAGTTGCAGGAAATGGGAAATTTTCTAGTGTACACAATATGATCCTATTAAAGATGTCAAACTTGTCAAATAAGGTCATTATGCTGCCCTACTCGCCTGATTTGAGTGCTGTATTCTATTTTGGACATTACTTTGAAAATAGAACAAATGAGCTAGGTTGACTGTATGTGTAATCAACAAATACATTGAGTTTTGCCCAATATAATTTTGTAAGAGATTTAAGTAGGATTTAAAATGGTTTTCCTCAATAAAAAAGTAAATAAAGGTGAAAGCTGGAGTACTGCAGTCAGCAAAGAAGGCAACTTTTCCACATAATTAATAACAGAGCTGTATGTACAGCAATGACTATTTCTTGTTGGAACTCCTGATCACTAGCCAGTGTTCAGGGTTGCTTGGGGAGATAAAATTTGGGCAGACATGTCAATTATGTGTTTCTTACAGAAGAACTTGTGACAGAGCAAGGCACAACAGAAACAAGCTGTCAGGAGTAGATGTAGGGTAAATACAGTTTTCTGCTTTGGAGACCAGCAAGATGAGAAAATTTAGCTCTTAACAGATCTTTATGATAATAAAGCAAATTAAAAAATTACCTAACACATTTGCTGGAATATGAGGGCCATCAACTGAAGGTCCTGTGACTGAACAGCTCACTTAAGTACTTGATTCTTCAGGTTGTGCATGCTCAGGAACTCGGCTTTTAACACTGGTAGGAGAAAACTGAGTGAAGTGGTAAGATGTTTAGAGAGGAAGTTTTCTAACAAAAAGAAAAATTGAATTAGAGCACACTGTGTACTATGTCATGTTAGAGAGTTTTTGCAGCCATTGTAGTTTTTCAAGGGAAAGAGGCAACTCTGGAGCAGTAGCTCTTCTACATAGGAGAGGACAATGGCAGCTTTTGATAGCCACACCACAAATCCATCATTCTTTAGCAATTGATACTGGAGTATCAAACTTGGAGTTAAGATTTTTCTGGCATGCAAAGTTCCAGGAAAGATTATTTTTTTTTAAAAAATAGTCTGTGGGGAAAAAGAAGTAAATAAAAGCTGGCTGGGGCTTTGACCAGCTTGATCTAGTGGAAGGTGTTCCTACCCATGTCAGAGGGGTAGGAGCTAGGTGATCTTCAAGGTCCCTTCCAACCCAAACCATTCTGTGATCCTATGATTCTGCCATATTCAGATGACATAAAAAGAGATTGAAGGCAGTGATAAGGGCCTCCTTGAAAAACTGAAGTTGCAGTTGTCCTTCCAGCTAAGTGATGAGGTATATTTACAAAGTCATGCAGAATATAAGAAGAAGAAGAGTGGGTTTGTTTCTTTGTGGGAATAGAACTCCAAACTCTCCTGTGTGAAGAGATAATTCTGCAGCTGTTCACTTATATTTCTACTAGCTTCCCATGAGCATCATCTGCCACTTTTAGGTGATACCTTTGATTTACACCCTGGAGGCTGAAGAACCTATTAGAATATTGGAAACTGGTCAAATCTCAAAAACCATGGAAAAAAACTGAAATATTTAGAAAAGGGAAGCATTCTTTCCTTTCTCCCCTAAGACTGAACAGACGTATCTTTTGTACACAAGTATTTTTATTCCTCATGAAAATATTTATAAAGGGAAGTCTTCTCGGTAAAGACAGCTTATGGAAAGGGATTGGTCAAAAGAGCTTATGCAAGAAATAGCCATTTCTTTGAGCAAACAACAAACAGCACAGCAGTCGAACAGCATCTATTTCTATCAAGCATATAATAGCATATACTATACTAGATAGAAAGTGTCTGAGATCCATGGCAAACAGGTATATGTATAATTTAAAATATCAAGTTTTTTTGTCCATGAGAACAGCAGTGTTTCCAATTGTAAGAGAACTCAACAAAAAGTAAGCTTCCATGTGAACCGAACCCTTCACAATTTGAGGGTTTGACTCAGAAGGAGACAGATTGCAACTGGCCACCATTTAATCCTCTTGTAAACAGTGATGTCTATTTTGTACTCCTATATATGTGTCCAAATAAATATACAAAATAGTCCAGATTGTTTGCAGAGATATTCTGATTGATGTATTTTCCCTGATATTTTTAATCAATTGGTAATTTTCATATCTTAATGAACATGTGCAAATAATTCCATTGGATAAGACTTCAAAATTTTTGGTATAGAAAGTGGCATCTATTTATTTGGCTTTTTTACATTCCTCATTTATGAACAAAAGTGCCATTCTGTGTAAAACTGTAAAAATGGTGGAAGTGTGTAACTAGGAAATGGATCTCTGAAAACCAGCAGATGATCTGTGAGGTCTTCTCATGGAAACAGAATAGATGAAAAAATTGCAAATGCAAGACTGTAAGCAGAACTGTCAGTATCATTTGGCAAAAGGAGTTCATCTGGGAAAGGAAAACAGATCTGCAATACTAAGAACAATGTAAGAGAGAAAGAAAGGAAAAGGATGCACTCCCATAATTAGACAGAGTAGATCAGGATTAGTAAATATTTAGGATTAATAGACGCAGAAAAGGTTTTCAGCAATAGATTTCTAAAGTTAAATTCCAAAGTTCAATAGCATTTCTCTAAAATTGTGAATGTCTAATCCCACTACCAGAATAAAATTTCAATCAATTCTTGAAATAAATAGAAATGAGTCATCCCAATTAAGAACGTGGGATTAAAATAAAATCTTGTTTGACTTAATTTTCATCTTGTGAAAATCGCGTAAAATTCTGAAAGGAGTGTTGTTTTCTTGGCACCACAGTCAGTATTTCCAGAAAGGTAGTGTTGAACTCAGAGAGAATGTATGTAATCGCTGCAATTTCATCAAAAGGGTTTCATGCGCAGATCAGATATTCCTTGGGATTTAGACAGATGGACAACTCTATTTTTATTTGGTTTCACTTCACAGGTTTCTGACTGCTAATTTTGCAAAGGCACAGAGGTCGTACACACATATATAATGTTCCACAAGGCTGGAGAAACATGTCAAAGATGTAGAAATGTGGAGTGGCCACACACGCAATACCTGCTTGAGTAGGTCCCAAACTTCCAAGGTTTTTTTTGCTTGGTATGAACAATGTGTTCAGATTTTTAAAGGAGCAATACAGCTTGTTTCTTAGAAAATAATGTTAAAGCAGGGGTCAAGCTATCACATTAATTACCTGGAGGTCATTTTGAGAAAATTACTATCAAATGTGTTGGAAAAGGTTTTATATTCTCACAGAAATTATGATCTGCTGTTTCTATGGAAACTGCAACAGTAGTTCATAAAAGCTCTTTAATGGAGGTTTACAAAAGCTTAACATCCTGAAGTCTAGCAACATCTACAGTAAAAGCACACACTCACGCACAGGAGGCTAATTTCATCTTGCTGCAACTCTTTGATTTCAGCCAGAGTTACATCAGGCATGAATTGAGTCCTTAGCATTTTGTAGATTTAAAAGATACAGGGATAGATATGGTAAGATAATATTTGAATTTCAATCCTCAAATCTTTCTCCTCTGTTGGACACACACATGCTGTCATACTGTCAGCCTGATGAAAGGAGCAAATCTTGGAGGAATAGAACTGTTTAAAAATGAACATTATTTCAATCTGTAGAACATTCTGGCCTAGGATCTTATTTTTGCATTTCCATATTCCACTAACTGTGCTTTTCTGGTGGGTTCAGTCTGGAGGAGGATGAACATTCTGCTCTTTTACACATGCTTAACTTTAAGCATGTGAATAGTAATGCTGAATTGAGTGCATAAACATAAGAAAATGCTTAAGTGCTTTGCTGGCTTTGAGCCAGATTGTGCAGGTCCCACCAAGAGCATGCCCAATATCAGTGATTAATAATAATGATGAAAACTAGAATTTTAATTCTCTTAGATAGTTTATTGGTAACTTTTCCAAGATTAATATTCCTTTTATCTGCCATGCACACAGTCTGTTTCTTCACTGAGATATCATTGTAAAACATTCTCAAGAGGCATGATGAACTGCACTTCCCTGTCTTTTAGTGGAGGGGTCTAATAAACATGAATCTTGAATGAAGAGGAGTGTGATATTTTAGCTTAAAGTGGAGTCAGGATTATTACTGTGATTTTGGGAAGATTCAAAATATTGGTGATTTGCTGACAAACCTGTCACACAAATCTTTAAAGCTCAGTAACCAGTCCCAGGAAAGAAATGTGGGTGGAGTGATGGCGAAGAATAGGCCATTACATAATTTAATGGAAGTGATAGAAACACCCTTACAGCACTTGCCTGCAAACATTAGTTCTGTTTGATTCTTCTGCTTTCTGCTAAGGCTTTATAAGACCTCCCATTCTTTTGCACTGATGAACTGCCTTATGCAATTGAACCACAGACTGTTTGGAGACTGTAGAATCATTGATGTTTTTCTCTGTTTGTATTTGCTAATGAACATGTAAGCAATTTGGGATTAAATTAATGATAAAAGTTTGCTCATCCGCATAAAAAGTAGATTTTCTTCCTTTGCTAAATGGCTATCGCATGAATAGGGAGAGAAAAGAACGGCTATAATTTGCAGCATTAGTGCAATTTTAAATGGAATCCTCCAGTTATCACTCTGTTCTGTGTACCAGTGTGGTTTGGTGTATACACTAAAACTCCTTTCAGGGGACCCTAAACCAACTTGTCATACTGGTAAATAAAAACTGAACTAGTGACTGACCTTCAGGCATCTTTGTGCACATATGCAATCTGAGTTAAGTCTAGTCCAAATAACATCTACTGCATATAGTATACAGTTAGGGACTTTATCAGCAACTGCTTGTTCAGTCATTTCTGTGAAACTGAATGACCTGCTTTCGCAAATGTAATCATTGAGTTATGTAAAAATGTAAAAAACCAAATTCTGTCTTTGTGGTCATTGTACCTTATAGCTTATGGTGGTTTGACTCTGCCTGAATGCCAGGTGCCCCCCCAAGCTGCTCCATCACTCTCCTCAGCTGGATAGGGGAGAGAAAATGTAATGGAAGGCTCATGAGCCAAGGTAAGGACAGGGGGAGAACACTTATATCAGTCAAGTGTTTTGGCTACTCTCATGGGCAAAACTGACTTGACTTGGGGAGTTCGATTACCAATCAAATCAGAGCAGGAAATAAAAATAAAACAAAGCTTAAAAACCAAAATCTTCCCCCCACATCCACCTTCTTCCTGGGCTCAACTTCAATCCCAGATTCTCAGATTCCCCGGTAGCTCAATGGGGGTTTTGGTCAGTTCGTCACATATTGTCTCTACTGTTCCCTCCTCCTCAGGGGAGGACTCTTCACACTCTTTCCCTGCTCCAGTTTGGGGTCCCTCCTAAGGGAGACAGTCCTTCATGAACTGCTCCCATGTGAGTCCTTCCCACAGACTGCAGTTCTTCATGAACTGCTCCAGCCTGTATCCCTTCCATGGGGTGCAGCCCTTCAGAAAGAGAGTGCTCCAGCATGGGTCCCCGCAGGGTCGCAAGTCCTGCAGCAAACCTGCTCCAGCGTGGGCTCCTTTCTCCAGGGGGCCACAGGTCCTGTGAGAAGCCTGCTCCAGCGTGGGCTTCCCACAGCATTACAGTCTACTTTGGAAATTCTCCTGCTCTGGCATGGACATCCATGGGCTGCAGGTGGACATCTGCTCCACCTTGGGCTGCACCATGGGCTGCAGGGGAATCTGCTCCGATGCCTGGAGCAGCTTCTCTCCTCCCTCTGCACTGACCTTGGTGTCTGCAGGGCTTTCCTCTCACATTTTCTCACTCCTCTCTCCAGCTGCAATTCTGCCCAGTAACGTTTCTCCTTAAACACATTACCCCAGAGGCCCTACCACTGTGACTGATGGGTTCAGTTTTGGCCAGCAGTGGGTCTGTCATGAAGCCGGCTGCATTGGCTCTGTCAGACATTGTGGAAGCCTCTATCACCTTATCACAGAAGCCACCCTTGTAGCCCCCCCACTACCAAAATCTTGCCATGGAAACCCAGTGCATAGCCACAGTTTGCACATAGTATCAGGAGTCCTGGAAGATACAGGTTTGCTAAGAGTACCTAAGAGCTAGGTGAGTGTTGTTGACGGGAAGTATGTACTTAAAAGAATTAAATAAAGGCTTTGGGTGATTTGATTTCATTTTTATTACAACCAGAAACTCAGTTAAAATGAAATTGGAGGTGTCACTCAGTTCAGTAGAAGGTGGATATTAGCAAGTGTGAGCAAACAAGCATATATGCATTTTAGAGATTTTCCTGAAACGTTAATTGTACTGAGGATGTCGGTTTACTTATGGGAATAGCTGCCAAAAGGGGGATGGCTGACTCTGTAGCTATTCAGCCATTAGTGATGGTTAGTGCTGTTCACAATTTAGAAGTGATTTGATAAACCACATGGTATAGGCACACAGTCAACAGTCAGTAAAAATAGTATAGTGCTTTTATTATTTTTACTTTCAGAATAAAGTAGAATTAAATTGAAGTCCATGACTAAAACCCTGCTATCCCCAGTGAGGACAGCCATTTTAGTAATAGACTAAAATTTTTTTCCCCTCTTGATGTCACTAGTTAAAATAAAGAAATAGCAAAAAATCCAACCACCTAGTAAATGTAAATGAGCTCCTTCTGTAATAATAATACTAAATAGTTTGATTTGTTAGCAGATCCTGACTCTTTTACAGCCTTTACCTGTTGTGATTCCAAGACCAAAACAGATACACAGAAGGACCAACAGAATATCAGTTTCTATTGCACAGATTCATTTCATAGAATCATAGAATCATAGAATGGTTTGGGTTGGAAATGACCTTAAGATCATCAAGTTCCAACCCCCCTACCATGGGCAGGGATGCCTCACCCTAGACCATGTTGCCCAAGGCTCTGTCCAACCTGGCCTTGAACACTGCTGGGGATGGAGCATTCACAATTTATCTGGGCAACCCATTCCAGTGCCTCATCACCTTCACAGTTAATAACTTCTTCCTTATATCCAATCTAAACTTCTTCTGTTTAAGTTTAAAACCATTACCTTTTGTTCTATCACTACAGTCCCTGATGAAGAGTCCTTTTGAGGAACCTTTGCATGGGTCTGTATTTGTAACCTCTCAGTTGCAACACAGCCATAGTTGGGTGAACCAGAAAACTAGTCTTCTGTGTTGTCTACATCACAACCAAGTTGGAAGGTGTCCCTGCCCATCACAGGGGATTGGAACTAGATGATTTTTAAGGTCTCTTCCAACCCAACCCATTCTGTGATTCTGCAATTGTCAGTGTGTTACATTGCTATACTATTCCTAAAATACCCTAAAAAATATTAAAATTCTCCAGCCTATATTCAGTGTAGTATTTAAGATTACATTGATATTGTAATAATTCTGTGATTTTACGATTATTTTAATGGAAAGAATGAAAATACTTGTAATAAGTGTAAATATAGATTTAACAAAATTATTTTTTTTCATAGAAATTCATAATTAAACAGGTGTAGAGAATGTGTGCTATTACTGTGCCTTTAGATACCTGATTTCTAAGAAGTGTTTGTCACTTAGGTATGTTCACTTTATAAGTAGAAAGAAAACCAATATAGATTAAATGTTAGTAATGTTCTTCAAAATTTGGCTAATACCCTTATAATTTCATTCCATTCAGCATTACTGAGAATATTTATTTAATTAAATATCATCTGTTTCCTCATTAATATGTGGTTCTTCTTGGCCATTTTGTTGTTTCCTTTGTGCAGAAATCGTCCAATAAATTTGCATCAACCCTGATGTATTTTCTTCATTAGATGCTTGGGATGATGAGTCCCCCGGCAGGCCTTAATTTGATTTATAGTGTACAAAGAATTGAACCTTTTTCACAAATTAAACGCAAAATGAAACAAACCATACCAGCATGACCTTCACTGAAGCTCTGAGAAGTGCTACCATTTGCTTTTTTCTTTTGGAAAAAATAATGTAGAAAAGCTGCAACCATGTTATAGCAAACTATTATCAGAAAATTCATTCTGAAACTGTTTGTACTCAGTTGAGTAGTCCTCACTAAGGCAAGATTTTTTTTCAGCTTAAACCTGGAACTTGTTTTATCTTCCTTCTGTTCTGCATTTTATTTAAAATCTTCCGAGTTAGCTGATATATTGAGATGGGTATTTCTGAGATTTAATGTAAGATACTTAGACATGTGAGTGAGGAAGTGCCAGTTACATGTGCAAGTGCAAATTATGTGTGCCAGTAATTGGTAATAAAGTCCACTGCTTCAGCTGTGACCAGAATTTGTCAACCTACATCCTAATTGTCCCCACAATTTAATTTCAGCTGGTCTCCTACCAGTTTATTACATTGATTAAAACAATGTGTATTGCCTATATTAGGATCTGAAAATGTCTTATGACAAAATTTCGCTGTCCAACTTGTGTTAATATTGTGTTTTAAAATCAGTTGCACCCTTAATCTTGATAGTAGAGATGAAATAGAAAGGAGGTACAAGGAGTGTATGGTCAGGGAAAGCCACATGTGCTTAAGAAAGCCAAATGAAATAATCGATAGGGTTATTAGATTGTTGTGTACTAGGAGCATCCAACACTTCTTCAAGCTGGACACCATGGTGGTGGATTTAGACACTTTTTTATTTGACTGAAAAAGGTAACAAGCTTTGAGGCTTCTGCTTTACATCCCAGACTTAAAAGTCCAAAGGAAGAGATGTTGCACTGGGCAAGCCAAGATCTATCTAAGAATTACTATTTCAAAACCAGGAAGCAGCTAGGAGTCTTCAATCAAATGATTGCAAAGATTTTTATTTTAAACATAAAAATTTCATTTTATTTTCTTAAAACGTGTTTTAGACAAGTGGCTAAATTAAATTTATTTGGAGTTTTTAGAAGTTGAATAGATACAGACATTAGAATGGGAAGTTTTTCTTCTGAGAATGGAAGCCTGGCAATATTATAGGCAATGTGAAACAAATCTAATGTGAGCAATGGACAAGCTTAATTATAAGTGTACTAACACTGCAGCTAACATGCTGAGTTTCTAATTGAAAAAATCACGGTCATTGTTTCTGTATTTTCCTCATAATGAATGATTCTGGTTTCTCAGAGTGATTTCTAATATTTTGCTACTTGATCCTAGTTTGAAGTTTGGTCAGCAAATACAGACCTTAATTTGGCAAAATATTACTTGTGTGGTGCACCTTTTCCTGATAGATTATAGAGTTGAGTAAGATCTTCTTGTGTGATTAATTTGCAGCAGTGTGCAATCTCAGCTTGTGAGCAGTGCTCTGTAGAGTAAGTGCTGCTTAAGCATGAGCATAGCAAGTTCCTTGGTTTTCATCTTGCTCAAATCTCAGCCTAGGTTTTTGTAGGAATGTGTTTTGAGATCAGCTGTTTCTAATGCTGTATGCCCACATTCACAGCAGTACTAATTAGGGTGGCTCTGACCTCCAGGAGCCTGTTTGTGCTTCTGTGTCCTTCACCCAGCTGAGAACCTATGCATTAACATGCATTGCACAGAACAAAATAATGCAGTAGTACCTATCGTGACCATATTTCTCCATCCCTAATTACAGTCTTGAGATCTATAATGATATAAATGAGTTTGGCTTGAATCTGTTTTATACATCAAATATATCTGCTTTATAATGAAGTCCAGTTAGACTGGAGAAATAGTGTGATTCAGTTCAAGTGTACAAGCCTGGGGTGTGCAGCTTATTAATATCTGTTTGAGACATATGCGTCTTGAGGTCTTGCTTTCTGCTTTTCAGGGCTTTTCTCTCGTGCATTTCTGAAATATTATCCCTGACTTAAAGAGTTAAACTGGGTATAATTTACTTTTCCCATTTTAGGAAGCTGACAAATTTAAGGTCTGAATCCAAATCATATGAATCTGACTTTAGCATATTTTAGAGTTCACACAGTTTAGATCCATGATTGTAACTACTGTGACTTCTTAAGTCACTTAAATTTCCCTGTATTAAATTTTTCCCTTGTCAAGAGCTAGCACTAATTCAAATTATATCTCTTTCCGTTGCTGATTAAGTCATTAACATTTAATACTGATTTGAACATCAAAACCACTAATCAAGCACAAATATTAATGGCTCTATTTTACAGCTTTTCCTGTGACCTAGGTTGTGAACAGTGTGGATCTGTTATGGACCACAAGTTCTCAAGACACCAAACATTTCTGTTTTGTTGGTGAGTGTGAGGAAAGCTTGGAGGGATTTCTTTTACCTACCTCCTTTTGTTCCCTAAAGTGATCCTTGCTGGTGGTAATGTGATTTATTTATGATAATGTGAGCCCTCTCCATTCCCAGTACACTTGTTTACTTTATGATCTGTCCACACGGTTCCCTCACTGTTCATCAGTCCTAAGTCTCTACATGTGGAGTTCTCCTTGGAAAGGTGGATAGATTATATTTTGATGGCAGTAAAAATTACACTACTGGGTTTAACAGAGGAAAGACTGCATGAATAAATTAATATAACATAATGGTCTGCAAATTAATCTAGTCTAGTCACATTCCTTTTAACCATTATTTTTATAAGCCTTTCCTTTCTAAACAGGACTTTTCCTTCAAGGTCTTCCTTCTTGAGCTTGAATATTATCCAGAGGAGGCCATGAAGATGCTCTGAGGGCTAGAGAACCTCTGCTATGAAGACAGACTGAGAAAGCTGGCGATGTTCAACCTGGAGAAGAGAAGGTTCCAGGGAGACCTTAGAGCAGCTACCAGTGCCTAACGGGCTGACAAGAAATCTGGAGAGGGGCTTTTGACAAGGGCCTGTAGGGACAGGACAAGGGGGAATGGCTTTAACCTGGCAGAGGGGAGACTGAGATGAGATATGGGGAAGAAGTTCTTCCCTGTGAGGGTGGTGAGGCCCTGGAACAGATTGCCCAAATAAGCTGTGAATGCTCCATGCCTGGTGGTGTTTAAGGCCAGCTTGGATGGGACTTGGAGCAACCTGGTCTAGTGGAAGGTGTCCCTGCCCCTGGCAGGGGCTTCGAACGGCATGATGTTAAGGTCTTTTCTAACCCAAATCATTCTGTGATTCTAGGAAAATTGGTGCTTTCTATAATGTCTCTACTCTGGCTAGAATGCCGTCTTTCTAGCGGCTTTTTGTTGCTTGTAATATAAAATTTGTATGTGTACAGTGAACCATGGTAACCATGATGTCACTACCGTGGAATCATAGAATCATAGAATAGTTAGGGTTGGAAAGGACCTTAAGATCATCCAGTTCCAAACCCCTGCCATGGGCAGGTACACCTCACACCAGACCGTGTCACCCAAGGCTCTGTCCAACCCAGCCTTGAGCACTGCCAAGGGTGGAGAATTCACAACTTCTCTGAGCAACCCATTCCAGTGCCTCACCACCCTTACAGTTAAGATCGTCTTCCTTAGATCCAATCTAAACTTCCCCTGTTTAAGTTTAAACCCGTTACCCCTTGTCCTCTCACTACAGTCCCTAAGGAAGAGTC
>JAOEHY010052768.1:0-18805 GCA_025447955.1 Psilopsiagon aurifrons
TATGGACTATGAAGAAAAAAACCCCAAACAACCCCCCAAAAAATTATCTCACTTACTCAGAGGTGAAACCATTACTATTTTAAAGCAAATGGAGCTGGTGCAGTATCAGACCCATGCAAGAAGCTTTCCTAGGGAAGAAATGCAGTCTCCTGCAAATTATATGGTGATCTACAGGTTTTTGTGGGGAGGCAAAGCCCTAAAAGCCACTGGGACCTTTCTTTTTGCTTTCTGGGAAGCGGCTACTTGGTTTATATGATGCAGTACGCAGGGACTTGTGGGTTTGCTTTAATTATTTCTAAAGTCATGTAAAGCTGGTGAGCCCCTTATCGCGGCCAGTGGGGCTTGAACTGCTCACGCCAGCTTTGAGGGAGACTTGGAAACTCATCTTGTTTGTGAAAGAGGAAAAAATAGTTCATGAAAAGTCAGGGAAAAGTAAATTTTGCATCAGAGGTGGGGTGAGGGCAGCCGGATGAGGGATGCAGCGGGGCTGATCTCCCGTCTCCACCAGGGACTGGTACTGGACGCTTCTGAATCTGGGATAACAAAACTGCTGCCTGGAAATGTTTCCTCCTAATCCCTGGGAATTAAGTTGGTGTCTGCTGGGAGAGCATTTCAGGAGAGGTCCCGTGGTGGGATTCCGCTGCTCTTCTTCCCAAAGCTCACCCGTCTTCCTCTGGCCAATGCTTCCAGCTGCAGCACAGTGTATTTAAAGGGTGCTTGGCTAGGACTGGGTACCTGTTGCTATCAGGCTACCCTGGAAGGTTAAAACCTGAACCCAGCAGAAGAGGTTGAGGGCAGAGATGAAGCAGGGGGGTAGAAGGAGACCAGATTTCACCAATTCTTGCCTTTTTGCCTCCACAGCTCCTGCTTGCACAGTGCTCCCTGGCTGTCTATAACATTTAAGCACTTTCCAGGCTGTCCTCTGGCCCTGAGGGCCAGGCGAGTGGGTTGTCTCCTTTGGATCTGCAAACATATCCAAACAGTTGAGGAGACATCTCCCTCTTGTCTGCTATTCAGCTGCCTGCCTCCTGCTGTTGCCAGCCCTTGTGCTTTGGTGCACCTCATTTTTCCTTCCAGCTCCAGCTTCCGGAGTCATGTTATCATATGTCAGGCTCTGCTTTTGCAGGAAAGGAAAGGAGCAGCTTTTCTGGACAAGAGGAAAACTAGGAAACCCTGATTCTTTCATGCTGAAACTCTAGAAGAGACCAAAACCATAACTTAATACTTATTAGTTAAACTCCTATGAGTTTCCAAGCCAGGATCTTGGGTTTGCCCGCCAGGGATCCATCATTATTCAATATTCAGGGTTTGCAGCAGTGGAGCTGTAAAAAAATCAGTGACGCTGTGAGCCCCAGACATCAGGACTCCTCCAAATGACACGTTTGGCCCCAGATGGCTGAGATTATTTTGGGAAGGGAGTGCTGGCCCCAGGGGCTGGCTGCTCGGGGAAATGGCTGCTGGGAAGGACACTGAGCTGGGACATGCCTTGGTGATGTGGAGCATGAGAGGGGCAGCTGGCTTGGGGGAATGACTCCTCTTCATGCTCCCCTGGGCTGGGAAGATGCCCTGGATCCTGGGAACAACCGAGGCTTTTCTCCAGGGGCTTCCCACCTTCAGCCCTTTGCTTTAATGGGGCAAATCACTGATGCTGTTCTTTATCTTGACCCTCTGGATGTGACGAGCTGCCTTCATGTTTTTTCCACTTCCCAGCACAAGCAGGACCACATGCAGGAGTGTAAAATCCCCTTCTCACTCCCTTCCCTTTTCCCCCCACCAGGGAAGGTTCTCACTCCAGCAGGGCAAGCTGCCTGCCCTGCTGCCTCCCCTGCTGCCTGCCCCACTGCCTGCCCTCCCCAGCCATTTCTATTTCTAAACCAACATCCCAGTCAGACTCTGTCACCCCCCTTCATGCAGAATCAATAACAACGGGTGAGCAGGTTAATTATAATCACAGAATAAACGCCACGGTCTCAAAGTTCACTCAACTTCACCAGCATTTCAAAACGAGGGGACGACGCCAAGTAACTTTCATTGATTCCTTCGGGGCAGGTGTGGGAGTTTGAACCTGCCCCCAAGCTGATCTTGATTCAAGACCTACTCAATTTTCTTCCTTATCTCGACTTTCCCCTATCTTATAATGCCTGTTATTTTAGATAAAAAGTCCAATCAATTGAGTTAGAAAAACTGCAAGTTATATGTTGCCTGATAAGTTCGGTACCTGCTGTTTCATTGGCCTAGGCTGGGGTTTCTGTGTGAACTGACCTTTGCAGATGCTTTATCAGCAGCCGGGACAATCATTCCATCCTCCCACCCTGCTCAGGGGCTGAGTTGACTTAACTTTCAGAATAACTAATAGAAGAGGAAAAGAGAAGGGCCAGGGGTTAGACAAACTGACTGTCCCCTATAACGTGATGAACTGTAGTGAACACCTTTTTGTTTGTCCCTGGCTAGCATCCCGCAGGGAGGCCAGGATCTGCCCAAACTTATTTTGGTGTCACTCCTCTGAGTGGGATTTATCAGTGTAACACCTCCTGACTGGAGCCAGAGCCTGTGTCTAAATAGCAAGCTAAAGAAAACTGGGGCAGGGGTTTGGATATGCATGTGATGGTCAATCTTGGTCAGTGCTGTCATGCTCAGAGAGGGTTTAGACATGTGGAGCAGTTTATAGACTACATATCTCCTATATTCCTACACATGCTATATATATGGTCTAGACACACAAAATGAACGTTTTTAATATATATATATGTGTGTCTGTGCATCTTACATTTGTGCACATACATATACACAGACACACAAGTGTATAGAGCTATGTTCTGTATAGCTATAGAATAATAATTCTAACAGCAAAACCAAACAGAACTGATTAGAGATGACTCCTAGCTTGTATTCTTAGGGACATGGTATATGTGTATATATACAAATGTATACATTTATATATATGCCTATATAAGTGCATACATGTGTACATATATATATAACACATGTATAGTACACAGATATATGATAACATAATTCAATCAATTGTATTCCTACAAGCAGAATTTACCAGTTGGATATATGTCTTTCCTTCTGATCTGCAAAAAAACAGCACAAACTTTTGAGTTTCTGGAGTTGCAGAGCTGCAGAAATGCAGGTCTGAAGATCTTCCAGTCCAGCCTCCTGCTTAAAGCAGGACAACTGGTAGCAGGGGCTGAGGTCAGCTGTGGCTTTACCTGGATAAAGCTTGGAAATGCCCAAGGATGGAAATTTCCCCACCTCCAAAGGAAAACACTTCTTCTAAGTCCCAGCCTGTGGTTTGTGCTTCATCTCCCTGTGTCTTCTCCCACTGTTGAGAAGGGTTTGGCTCCATTGTCTGCATATATCTGGCTAACTGATGTCCTTGTAATGAATCCAAACAGCATCAATTTCCCTGGGCCCATAGCTGGCCCTGGCTTTGGTCCACCTGAGTGCTGGTAGTTACCTCTACAGACAGACAGATGGTCACCATCAGACAGACAGATGCTGCACCAGGATGTATGACAAAACACCATTGGGTTCCCGTAGTTTAAAGACTTTCAGCTCTTTATCTGCTCTGCAGGAGCCCAAGTGGACCAAGAGCACATGAAAGCTGTGCCATACTTGATGATGAACTATAGTGCTAGATGCTAGCCATGGGAACCCAACAGACCATGTTCTTCAATCCTAGCACAGCTGCCCAGGTGGGATCATGGCATTGCAAATCCCAAGATTTGCTCTACATTTTTTCCCTCATCATCCTTTCCCCTATAGTTGGCAAAGAAGAACCTCTGGTAGGTCACATCCATTTACAGATGGACCAAGGATTCAAGGAGGATAACACTGTAGCTGTTTTAATTTAGTCAAAAGAGAGAAAGACCACTTTCAGATGCCCCTGTCAAGCAGACCTCAAGGCTGTGGATGGCTTCATCTTGGCCATTCCCTGGGCTCTCCATGCTAATCTAAGATTTGTTAAACAATATTTGGACGGTCGATAAGCAGAGGAATCTTCTGTTTATCAGAAAGATAAACAGATATTTACAAGTGTAAGATATTTACAAGTGTAAGAAAGAACAGCAAGAGTACTAAGAAAGGGGAGGTCACCGTGGTGGGTGGGATCAAGCATGCATCTCAGCAAAAGAAAGCAGACCTTGGAGCTCAGTCCCACACAGCCAGACAGTTAGCAGAAGCTGCTGTTGGACACCAGGTTGCTACCAAAGGGGTGGCCAGCAAATGCTCCAACCAGAAGCACCCTCCATCTTTGGGGAAGTTTGCATGCTTCTCCTGTATATCAGATTATGTGCCATTTGGATGTGGGATATGGTATTTCAGTGTGAGGGTCAACAGCCTCTCCACTCAGCTTTGGTACAACCACTGGGTTTGATGGCTTGGGGTCTAGTGGTTCTGGTGTGCTGGAGAGTTGTCAGTGCTTTTCCAAGCAACCAGGTTAGACAGTTCCCCCAGGACCACCTCTTGCCCCTTCCCAGAACAGGCAGTGTGTTTGAATCTGCTTTAGAGGAATACAGCCTGTTTCCATCCACACCCATAGATGTGGAGACAGACAAGATGTGGTTTGTCTCCATGTCTACGACCATGGCCTTTGATAGCTATCCTGTTGCCTCTCTCCAGGGGGGCAAGGAAGGGCCTTTGCTCCCTCTCATGGGTGAAGAACAGCGTTACGAGGAGATGAAAAGCCTTGCTGAGCCAAGACTGAACTAAAAGCCAGTCCCAAAATATGACAAACTTTTGTGTTTGTTGTGTTCTTCTTGCATATGATCTCAGCTGGTCCCTTGGCCGCTTCTACCTCCACTGTCCTTCAAACTGGGGAAAACATATCCACGAAGGAAAGGAGTACTCTTGGCTGCTGGCAATGGTGTGTGCCATAGACCTTGGCTTGCCACAGGCAGAGGAGGGAGCTTTGCAGGGGAAGGACACAGCGTTCTCTTTGCCTTGATGTGAAACATTTGGCCTGGGAAAGTTTACACAGGAATGGTGTCTCAAGAAGCAAGGAAAAAACATATTTCTTTGCCTTTTTGAAAGCAGCATTGGCTCAGCCACATTGTAGGCTTAATGTTTCCTAAGCATTGGGTAAGGTCTTCAGGTTTGCAGGGGGCAAACTTTTTGGTCTAGGCAGCTGACTGAGTAACCAGCCATTATCTCCACCCTAGACGTGTCAGATACACCCCAAAACATTCTGAGACAGCACCAAACCATTTTTGTGAAGCAGCGCAATGATACATTTTGCTTGAAACTGTGTTTCTCGCAAACGCAGGGAATTTACCCGTTTCTCCATTTCCTGTAGATCAGCTATGGCTGGGGGGGTGGAACTAGATGATCTTAAGGTCCTTTCCAACCCTAACTATTCTAAGATTCTATCACACAGTGATGTCTGCTAATCCAGATCAGAGGAGAATAAGGAGCCACATTCCCACCAGCAACCAATGTGGTGATGGGCACCTCTCAAACAGGCGTTGCCCTTCTCTCCCTATGTCTGGGTCCCATTAGCCTCTAAAATAGTAGGGCCCTGCTGAATTTTGCCTAAATTCCATCAGAGGGGAAACAGGCAAAGCAGACAGAAGGGAAAAAGAGCCAGTGGGCAGAACCTGCTTTTCCAGAAACATCCTCAGCTCCATTAGCTGAAGGGTAAGATAAGGGACATGGGCTTGCTGACCACAGTCTGTGTGTCAAGCTGACGATGTCCACATCAAAAAATGAAAGGCCCATTGACAGCTTTCTTTCGGCTACAGATCTCTCCCATGCATAAACCTGGACTCTTCTATTTATTTATTTAGAGTCTCTCCTTGGTTTTTGCTGTTGTCTTTCTTTCCAGTTCAGCCCTGCCCTGCAGTGGCACTGGACCAACCAGTACTTTTTAACTGCTGTGATCTGGTGGGGTTTTCCCCTTGAAACTTCAGGTTCTGGAGTCATGCAATCCTTGGGAGCATCTCAACCCATTCAAAAGAAATAGAAGATGCGACTTGCAGCTCCACCAGGGGTTGGAATTAGATGATCATTTCCAAGGTCATTTCCAATCCTAACCATTCTATGATTCTATGGTTTATTAGAAGGATCCCTAAAGGCTTGAACTTTAGGAAGGATTTTCACACTGTCACTTTTTAATGGAAACAATTGTGGGATATGGGACAAATCATCCTTGGGAGCTGGGAATGACAAGTCCTGTTTACCCTGTCATGCTGTCACGGCTGTCCCTTGCAGCAAAACGTGTCTTGGGTGGGATCCTAGGGTGTCCATGTGTCTGAAGGGCAATGTCTTTTGCCTCAGCTGCGAGTTCCCCAGAGAGTCCATTTGGGATTTGTGTATACACAGGATTGTGGCTCTCACCTCTTATCATAACAAATTGTTTTAGGAAACTGCTTCTCTGTGGGGAAAACTGCTCTCAGGGTCTGTTTAGAGCCTGTAAGTGCCTGGCTGTGTTTGAAGGACAGCTTCTCCTTTGCCAGGTTCCTTCGTTGGGTTGAGAAGACGCTTCTGCAGGGGGAAATGTTGATATCAAATATCCCTCCAGCTGTAAACAAAACTCCAGTGCTATATTAATGGAAGTCTCTTTCCATTTCTCTTCTTCCAGATTTTTGTTTCTTGTGCAGCAGGGTCTGACCCAAACCAGTGTAGGGAAGGCCCTTTGTCCTCTTCTAGAGGCTGGTTTGGGAACAGGGACTTATAAACTGGTTGCTGGCTCTAGAGAACTGAAGGTTTCAAGATCTTGGTTGAAGGTGCTTTTGCTATTATTATTCTTTTAGTTCCTGATCCATTGGGTTTTACACATTCAAGATGATCTCTCCAAGTCTGAGAGATTGAGGGTTGTTAAATAAAAGCCCAAACAAACCCAGAAGGTCTGGACACATTGTCTGTGCGGCAGAGTTGTGGTTGGCAGAGATGATGGAAAGGCTCAGGGATGGCTGTTCAAGCCACCCTTCAGCTCTTCAGACTCAAGCCCTGGGCAACCTCCCTCTGATTCCCATCTGGTATCTGATTCTCCTGTTTGGGAAGGCAAAAGGACTCAAGACATTGGGTGGGCCATGTCTTTGGTCAGAGATGCTTGTCATGTCCTAGCCATGCTGGACATGTGCCTGTAGAGATGTGGGCTGCCTGGTAGTGTTCAGATCTGCTTTCTTACTGAGCCCTGCATTGTCCATACCAGTTGCGCTCTGTGGAGATGGCAGAGGATATGAAGCACCACTCCCAATGACTAAGAGCCACGAAGGGCCATCTCCAAGAATGCTTTCTTCCTACTGACCCCAGCACCCCACTTAGGAGTTACACCTGGCTCCATGGGTACTGAATGTCCCATTGTAGGATGTATTTCTGACATTAGCATGCTTAAGGCCTCACCCAAGGTTAGGAGGCTGTTGTGTAACACACAAGTGACATTTCCTGCCCTGAGGACCTTGAAGTTCTCATAAAGAGTAGGTGTGAGAGGAAAAATATCTCCTTTTACACAATAAACTGATGACCGGGATAGGGACAGGACCCAGTCCATCCTTTCCACTGGCTGGATCATTCAGCAAGATTCCATGATCTGCTCCCATGTGGGAAGCTCCTTTGTAGACTAAAAGTAGGGTCTTATGAAGATTTAGGTAGAAGCCCATTAGCGTTAGTCAATGCCAGTGACTCAACCCATAAAAAGGACTGTCCCAAGACTGATATTATCCAAGATAAGGGCTAGGCAAAGGCACTTGTAGGAGCAGTGTGTTCAACAAGGAAGATGAGGCCATTCAGCACACATGAGGTTACTCCAGTCATGGGACGGTGTCCTTCTCAGTGTCTCCAGCAAATGTTATCCATTCCCCAACCCTGTCTCAGCACTGGCCATACCTGGCTTTGGAAGAGGGAGTAAATCTTTCCAGCAGAAAGGCTATTACAGAGGTCACCGGAGAGACCCATAAATCTCCATTATCAGGCAGTGGCTCCTATGCCACAAAACGGAAGCTATTGCCCTGAGTGTGACTGGGGGAGCCTTTCCTTCCCCCTGCATTGTTCAGGGCCCTCCGGGAGCAGCTCATGCAGTTTGTTGCCTGAATAAACGTTTCCTTTCCCGCCTGCTAAGTACAAGGAATAAGTGTCAGCGAAACTCATAATGCCAGGATTTAGAGCTCCAGCCCCGAGACGGAAGCAAAGAAAACACTTCACTGCTTTTTGCCTTCTTAATCCCCATTAGTAATAACAATGGCAAATTAAACAATTAGTGCACTTGAAGCCCAGTGACCTCCATGCCAAATATAGCTCAGCCCAAAGATGGATTGTGATTTCTTTGGGCTCTGAGCCCTGGGAACATTTGGGTTTCCTAGGTCTTGGGACATCCACCCATGCCAGACTGCATGGGCTGCAACTCTGCAGGTGATGCTTTCTCGTTACGTTGTAATGAGATTCTGTAATCCTCAAGTTTTCCAGAGCAGCCGGGATGTGCCAGCAAGGTCAACTCAGAAAGCTCCCCTTGGCAACTTCATCCCTGAGTTTAGTGATGCTGTGAAATCATAGCACCTCTATTAAAAGAAAACCAGCCCCTTCCCCTCCAGTTTTCCACTGAGGCTCAAATGCCTTTTGTTCACTAAGGGCCATGCACTAAGCCTACACAATCTTTTCTAAGCCAGAAACAATTAGTGTCCAAGACACACCCTTTGCCATCATCAAACCTACTTTGAAGCAGGAGATGGTTATTTCTCCTCTTGTGATGAGGATCTCTTGTGATCAAGGTGAGATCTCTTGTGGTCAAGGAGCTCCTCCTGCTCTGACGAATGGTTTTAATGAGGTTGCACTGTGCAGATGTCATCTTCTGACTCAGCACTGGGTGGTGCACGTAGGGACTCGCCCATCTGATATTGCTGCATGAAGGGTGCGATTAAGGAGAGCTACCTATTGCGTGGAGCCTCAGAGCGCCCTGGGAACAAAGTGTTCCTTCCCATCTCGAGCACCAGCGATTCCTGTTTATTAATGTTCACAAAGATCACCTTTGTCTACAGCTGAGAGGGGAATATCATAGAATCATAGAATAGTTAGGGTTGGAAAGGACCTTCAAATCATTTAGTTCCAACCCCCCTGCCATGGGCAGGGACACCATGGGCAGGGACACCTCCCACTAAACCATATCACCCAAGGCTATGTCCAAGCTGGCCTTGAACACCCCCAGAGATGGAGCATTCACAACTTCCCTGGGCAACCCATTCCAGTACCTCACCACCCTCACAGTAAAGAATTTCTTCCTCATATCCAATCTAAACTTCTCCTGTTTAAGTTTGAACCCGTTACTCCTTGTCCTGTCACTACAGTCCCTAATGAAGAGTCCCTCCCAAGCATCCTTATAAGCCCCCTTCAGATACTGGAAGGCTGCTATGAGGTCTCTATGCAGCCTTCTCTTCTCCAGGCTCAACGGCCCCAACTTTCTCATCCTATCTTCATACGGGAGGTGCTCCGGTCCCACGATCATCCTTGTGGCCCTCCTTTGGACTTCACAAAAATGCTTTCACTGTAGAAGTGTAAGAGGACTTGTAAAAACTTAAATCAATGAAAGTCCCTTAAGAGAGAAGCTTCAGTCCAAATCCCGTGTAAACTGAAACAAACCAAACCACCAAACCAGTAGTCATGAATAGAGCTCAAAAAATACAGATTAAAAAGGAAAGCAAGCCTCAAGACTGCTTTGTATTGGTGGTGTGGCTGTCTGATTACAAACCAACAGTGAAAATAACGTGGAGCTGAGTGTCACACAAACTCCTGGGAAATAACACTCACTATTCAGTAGCAAATTTTGTTATTGTCAGAAAATAAGAGACTTACACTTTGCCTGATTTCAATTCCACATACTTTGTTTTTTTTTCTAAAACCAGAAGTATGCTCATACTTGACGTCTCTTTGTATTATATCCATTTTGAGGGACCTTCTTGTTCAAAAGCCAGTCCAATTTTTAACATTTATGAGTGACTATTAGGAATTTCTTCCTTCTTTGATTAAAAACTTTCAGATTTGGGTTTTCTGGTAGAAAAATCATGTTTTGCAATTAGTCACAAACCCAACACATCTCAGTCAAGAGTTTTAACTGTTACCTTTAGACAACCTTTGCTCTCTCAGTTTTCCCTGGATGATGCCAAGAATTTTGTACTGAATTATTTTTAAAGAAGAAGGGATTTTGTCACAGAACAAAAATTACTGTGAAAATGATTTGGCTTTTTCTTTGGAAAATTATAATAAAAATCCTCAACAACCTCTAAGATGAAAAAAAAAAAAAAATAGTGAAATGCTTTCCTTAAGATTTTTCAAGGAAATGAGTTCTTTCCTGACCAGCTGTTCCAATCCCTTCTCTTTTCAAAGGAAGTTTATTTGATCTAGATTTTGGCTGTGATTCAGTCATGATTTTAAAGGGGAAAGTGAGGCATTATGGTTACCAGTATCACTGAATCCATGTGTACAAAGTGACCTGAAGGGATTCCCATCTTTCCTAACCCTCCAGACTTGCTTGAAGGTAATGAGATTTTCCTAAGATGCTGAGAAGATACTGGATTTCTCCTTCTCTGCTCCATGGGTACACTTATTACTGTTTTCTAGCATTACCCCAAGGGCCTATCTCTTGTCATTTTTAGCTTGGTTTTCTACGGTGAAATAGACTCACATGAATCTTTTTCTCTGTCTCTCAGTTTACTGGCACCACTTTAGTAATTTTTTACTCCTTTGGCTGGTTCATGGTTATGTAGTTTCCTACAGATTTTTCCAAAAATAGTCTGGAGAAAAGAGAAAATAATGCTGACATTTGAATATTACCCTCGGTAGATGTCAGCAAATCCACATGGGATTGGGATACAGATCAGCAGGAGGCCAGATTTGGTTGGTTTGCTCTTTAGGGAACAATTTTCTTCTAGCAGGAAGTTGAGATAATCATGTAAGAAGCAGGTAGACTAGCACAAAATATAGCAAGATGCATAATAACATTTTAAAAGCTAATTTTACGCTGTCTGAAGGTCCTGATACAAAGCTTTTGCTGTCCTCCAAATGCTTCCTGTGTGCTGTGGTTTCTTGGGAATTTTTTCAGCAGCTTAGTTTATTCCCAGCCTATGCTAAGTAATGGAGCCCTTTGCTGTCATTTGCCAATTTCTTCTGCTCCCTGATTATTTTACTGTCTTGTGTTCTAATTTTGGTCTCCACATCAGAATGTGCCTATGTGCAAGAAGGAATGGTTTTGTAGTACAAGAAATACATCCCCAAGCTGAACTCAGTAGCTGATACTCTTCAGGTGGGACCATCAGTAACGTGAATTTTCAAGGGCCATGCCATTTTAATACAGATATATCTACATCTCTTCGCCAAGAGGTGATGCTTAAAGTTCTTGGCTTTCTGGGGGCATTGCATCCAAGGGTGAGCAGACCAATTGATGATGCAGTCAAGGTGCTTTGTGCTGATCTCTTCACCTGCTTGCAGATGATATGGACTGCCATAGCAGGGCAGTGGTCCTCATCCTCATATCACAGCTTCAGCCAGGCCCTGGTGGAGGATGAACCAGGAACATGGTGGGTCAATGCAGCCTGAAGATTGACATCAAGCATGATGGAGATTTGCATCCAAAGCTCAGTCTCTGGTACACAAATGCCCAGTGATGGTGCCTGTTAGCTGACAGCCTGAGCTCGGGTTCCTCTAGTTCAGGAGATGTTCTTATGCAAGGAATAGGGCAAAGACCCATGAGCATCTCTTCCTCTGAACTCTCTGCAGCTATTCACCTCTGCAGAGGGCAGGGTGAGGAACAGAGAACGTGGCATAGCATAGCTTTCCCTGCCCACACCTGCTTAAGCCCTGTTGAGAGGTGCTTGGGCATCTGGGCAGTTCTCCTTCATGGGTCCAGGTCTGTGTTTGTCCAGGTCACAGGAAATCTGCCTTGATTGCAAACATGGCTGTTTGCCTGCCCCAATCTGTTTGCCCTGACTATGTCCAATCTTGAAAATTGGATAATGTCAGAGCAGAAGGAGAGGTTTCTATTTCTGCCTCCTTGTATCCATGTCCCAGCACATCCCTGCTGCCACAGAAGTCCTGTGGCCAACACTGTATGGAAAGGGAAAGAGGTTCCTCTGCCCAGTAATCCCGGGGGAGCTTCCTTAAGAAAGGAAGAGCTGTTTCTTGCAACTGATAAAAGCTGAATATTTGTGACTTCTTGAAATGTCACTCTGGGCTAAACTGAGAAACAGACCATAAATTAAACATATGGCCTCATAACCAACCCTTCTCCCTTCTCTCCCATCACGGCAGCAGAATTTTTTGATGACTATTCAGAGGGGCGAGAATGTGTCAACTGTGGGGCCATGTCCACCCCACTCTGGAGGAGAGATGGCACAGGGCACTACCTCTGCAATGCCTGTGGGCTCTACCACAAGATGAACGGCATCAACCGGCCCTTGTTCAAACCTCAGAGGAGGCTGGTAAGTCAAGATCACACAAATGCATGTGGGGCAAGGCTGTGTGCAAGGGTGAGGCAAAAAGACCCCATCCCTGGCAGTGTTCAAGGCCAGGCTGGATGGGGCTTGGAGCAACCTGGTCTAGTGGAAGGTGTCCCTGCCCATGGCAGAGGGTTGGAACTGAATGAGCTTTAGGGTCCCTTCCAACCCAAACTATCCTGTGATTCTATGACCCCAGGCAGAAGGGAGCCGCCAAGCCATCCTGAGGACCATGTATCTCCACTCCTTGTCTTCCATGGGGCTCCATCCCCAGCCTGCGCTGCCCTATGCATGGCTCAGACCTGCCTGTGCCCAAACCGTCCCCTGCAAGCCTCAGAAGTAACACCGGCAGCTTGAGCGCGGCCCCCAGCCACAGCCACCCAGCGCCCTCTTGTGATGCCCCTTGCTGGACACGGCGCTCACAGCCAGTGCGTGCCCCCGGGACCTTGCCTTCTCTCATTTACTGGTCTACCTGTAACCTTTGGGCGCTTCCGGGATGGATACAGGCTTGGTCCTTCACAGCTAGCAGCCATACGTGCTGTTAACTGACAGCCTTGGGGTAAGGCTTGGAAATCCCCATGAGAAGTAGAAAGGGATGAGCTGTGCAGATCTCTCCACGCACTTTCGGCAGGGGGCTGGGCAGCTGGCAATCTGTAAACCTTGAAAACACGGCCAAATTCCTGCTTTTTCTTCTAGAGAAGAACTTCCATGGGGAAAAGGAGGACCTGCCTACGGATGCAGTGTTGGCCTGAGGTTAAATTAATGCCAGCTGGTCTACCTAAATAAATATAGTCAGTGATTTGGTTTAATCTGGCATTGTGTAAACTCTTTTTCTTTTGGTGACGAGATATGCCAGAGAGCCCTGCAAGGGGAGACCTTTGTCTTTGCTGCAAGCTCTCTTTTAAGCTCTTGGTCCATTTACAAAGGACAATGATTAAAGCAAATACATGGGGAGGTCACAACTAAAGAAGCATTTGGTTTCTCCTCACCAAGGGGGTTTCCAGCTTTCAGTGTCTTAAGAAGTACTTGAATTTCAATTGCTATTGTCCCACAGCTGCAGATTAACCGATCTTGTTATAATGACAGAGAAGGCAAAGAGAGAAGGCTGTGGCAAAAATCATAGAGGAAACCTCTGGCAGCTGCCAGGTCCTCATCTCCCAGGCTTTCACCCCATTATCAGCTGTGCTGTTCAGGTCTGCAGAGCTGATCAGATGTCCAAGGCCACCGGATTTCTTCTCTGCAGGTTCCTTTTTAGGAAGCCTTTATAAGCAAGCAAAGCAAATTTGATGCCTGCCCATCCAGACATTATCCTCAGCCTCTTACAACCCGAGCTTTGAAGGATGCTGTGAGGTCTCAGGCAGGCATAGAGGATGAGGCTTTTCCTTCTTCCACTTCCCACTCTGCTTCCAAGCTCAAACCTTATATTTTATGTGATTTCAAGTCCATTGTCTTTCTCCTGTGGCCTTCTGAGCCTAGCTAAACCAGTTCACCCAGAAAGGGAACTTTAGAAAGCCCATTCCTTTGTACTGCTTCATTAGTGTGGATTCTTATTAATTATCCTTCTTTAGGAAGATGATGCTATTGGAAGCACACTTTCTTATGTCCCCCTCAAGCCACATATGCAACATCATACAAAGCCAGCAAGGAGTATGTAACATTCATGGCATTGATAACATCTTCTTGGGATATGCCATGATGCTTGGAAGGTGAAAAGCTTGGGAGCCTGAAAGGACAGGAGGATCTGAGACTCAGACACCTCAGGGTAGGGGTGTGCACATGCAGTGGGTCTCTAAGCTGCTATTAGACCTGTTGGAGATCTGGGGCTCTGTTCAGGTGATGTCTCAGTCACCATCTGAGATGCCCCAGGAGACATCTGTGCAGCACTGACAGGCAGTGGAAAGGCAGTGGAGCGGAAGCTGAAAGGCAAGAATGGAATGAAAAGGTGGTTGTGTTGTTCACAGAGACAGGAAGAAAAGAGAGGCAAGAGGAGAGGAAAGCCTCCCACTGCCTGGGATCTGAGCCGCCGCTGGTGGTAGCAGCAGAGTGCTGATGTGTTTTCTCCTCTGCATTTCCTTGCAGTCTGCTTCCCGCCGGGTCGGCCTCTCCTGTGCCAACTGCCACACAACGACAACCACGCTGTGGCGCAGAAACGCCGAGGGAGAGCCTGTGTGTAACGCCTGCGGACTCTACATGAAGCTCCACGGGGTAACACCTCAGTGATTTCTGCTCTCTGCAGCCGGGGTACCAATAGCAGCAAGGGATTGGCTACACTGCACAACTTCATGCGCTCCCGCTGTTGCTGTGGGCTTTAGTCCCCCCTCAACATTACATCATGTTTATGTTGGCAATGGGTGATGAATGTAGGGCATTTCTCACATACTAATTACCTACCCTGTGCATCAAAATCTTAAAAAACAATAGAACTAGGACCTAAATTCAGGCCCTTTGGTGAAAAATCTGAGTCAAAAGTGCCAGGAAAAGCTGAGCTCCTTCACACTGAGTGTCAGATCCCAGCTAAGACTTGTCTGCAGACTTCTCATGGCACTGATAGGTGATTTTTCTTGCATGGATGCCCAGATCATCTCTTCCTTTTAGTGGAAGCTTCATGCATCTACATCACATCTAGAGAGTCTTGCTGGAGTCTAAGGTATAGCAGGAATTCAGGATGAAAATCTCCAGTCTTTCTTCCATCAGTCAGTGGCAATGGGGCCATTCATGAGAGACAGGTCAAAGCTGACAGACAAGGTGGATGAGGGGAAGCTTTACCTAGCCCAACAGTTAGATTCCTAGATTCCTAGGAATTCCAGCAAGTCCCCACAAGGTCTCCCCACACAGGCTTGGTACATTTACAGAAATCAGGGATTAGCCAGAAAGACTTCTGCTCTGAGTTAAACAGTAAATTAGATGAGCTGTTGTCTCCCTTCTGGCCTTAAAACATTCAATACCTGTCCATGAAAACCTGTCCCCATTTGGATGCACATCTTGTAGCCTTGACATACCAGTGCTGACCAGTGAATCTGGGTTCCATCTTGTTGCTTTCAATAAAATCAGATAGTTTTCACGGAGCTTACAAGGTGGAGCTGGAAACGTTCTCCTAGGTAACCTTACGGACAGAACCATCATGCACCTTACACATTACATACCTTATACAGAAATTAATGTGCTTTTATGTTTGGGTCCATAGGTTCCAAGGCCTTTAGCAATGAGAAAAGAAGGCATTCAGACAAGGAAGCGCAAGCCAAAGAACCTTAACAAAACAAAGACATCAGCAGGTAAGTGTTAACTGGAGGAGTTTATTGTATGTGTATATATGTGGTTGCTTGTGCTTCTGACCACCATGTCCTGTGAGTCAGACACCCCACCACAAAATGGGATGATTCTTCAACAGTGGGGGATGGCTGAATGCCCTTCATCAGAACAAAGCCCTTCCCACTATTTATACGCTATATTTTACCCAAACTAACTTCTTCATGGGTGGGTACATCTCTGTATGAAAGGTCTTTGGGAAGAGCCTGTTTTACCATTCGCTTCCTCACAGGTCCATCCAGCAGTGAGAGTCTTACCCCAACCACCAGCTCCACCAGCAGCAGCAGCAGCACCACAACCACGGAGGAAATGCGCCCCATAAAAACAGAACCTGGGCTCTCATCTCATTATGGGCACCCCAGCCCAATTTCTCAGGTAGAGAGGGGAGATGCTGGGAGTAGGACAAAGATGGGAACTAGGATGGTAGCCTGTTCAAATCATGCACAGGCTGCAATCTGCAGCTCTACAGCAAATCCTCTGACATGTTATTACAATGGCACCAGCACCCCATAAAAGGATTCATTTACTCCTGTATGGTTTGAAGCTTTGCTCACAGGATTTTCCTCTTTCCCTAGGCATTCTCAGTCTCTGCCATGTCTGGACATGGGGCATCTATTCACCCTGCGATTACAGCTCTGAAGCTTTCCCCACAGGCTTACCAGTCAGCTATCAGCCAGTCTCCACAAACCAGCTCCAAACAGGACTCCTGGAACAGCCTGGTATTAGCTGAAAATCATGGGGACATCATAACTGCATAACCTGGTCTTCCACCCATGAACTTCAGGCTGATCTGCTTGAGAGATGAAGAAGATGCCACGTAATCATCAAGTCGATGTTGTTTCCTGCCTCCCTTTCTCTCCTGACTTCTCCCCCTTGTGAGATGTTCCAGCAAAGAGGTAAAAAGGACTTACTTACCTGAGGTGTAGGAGAGCTCTTTTGAAACTAACAGAGAAGACTCAAATCTCAAAGTAACTAATGGATTTGAAGCCTTTTTCCCCCACTTTAAATGAGCCTCTCTATTTGATTGCCACCACCTTCTATGAAATAGCCAGAAACACAAAGATGGACACAGTACTTGAGTTTTGTTTATTTAAAAATATCTGGCATTTAAAAGACAAAGGTGGAGCAAAGACACTTTGTTTTACTGTCACCATCTGCTCTTTTCCTGACCAGAAGATAATGCCACCATGTTCTCATTACCCAGCTTCAGTGATCTTCCACCCAAATGGAGCCAGCTCCAGAACAGACTTCACTAAACATGCTGTAGTGGCTTTAGCGGATTTGATATGACCCAGGGCAGATTGAAAAAGAGACCCTCCTGCACACACATCCTCAGCTCACACACCTAGAGTGTTGTCTTCATTTCCCTAGATGGTCTGAAAAGCTAATGAATCTCCGTATTTAATAGCAACTCCTTTCCTATTTATCAGTATGAAATCATGGGACTGCGTTTTCAACAGTTTGTTGGCTGAGCCTGGAGAAGGTCTGTCCAAAATCAAAGAGGGATTTTGGAGAAAAGAAGCTTCTGGAAGCAGATAGAGGAGACCCACGATGGTTATCAAATCCTGGAGGAAACTGCTGGGTCTTCCCTTACGGATAGCTACAAACCAGGCTGAGAGATTATTCAAGAGCACAGCAAATGAAAGATGCTCTTCTAACGCTCCTGTGCCACTGCTTTTGAGACAGTTAATTTAAGTCTTTTGCATATTTTTATGTTGGTTTTGATGTCATCGATGAAATCTGATTGTCCTTTATTTTTGGTTGCCCTGTGAGTGCCCACTTCCCCCTAATAACTGCCTCATGGCCATTTCACACATCCAGCCCTTTAAGATTCCACCTTTTACAAACAAGCAAAGGCTTCAGCCTCTAATGGAAGTAGGTAGGAGCTGTTTTCTGTACCCAGCATGTGAATAGACTTGTTTGCCTACAAGAGAGGCGTAACTCCATTCATGCATGAGTATTAAACAAGACTCCTGTTTTTTTCTTGCCCATAAGGCTCTCAGCAACCAGGGAATTGTAGTAAATGGAGTTGGAGGAGATGACGGTTGCTCACTGACTCATTCCCTTTTCCCAAAGGGATCAATTCTACCTAAACTAACCCTGATGGCTCTTCCTCTAGCATGTGCTTAACAAACTCCAGCACTGCAGATGCCGCAGCTTCCCTGAGCAGCCTAAAGGGTTTCACCAGATGCTTGCCAGGATGTTTTCATCATTTGTATGTCCAGACAAAGAATTTCTGGGAGACCTCATCCTGCAAGATTTTCCATTCTAATTTCTATATGCTTCACACTCTGTTACTCTTCTTGCCTTCCCAGCTCTTCTCTTTTCCTCCCTGCATCCAGCACTTGAGTACGGAACTACGAAGTGAAAAACTAGAAGAGGGATTGTTCATCCCTCCCAAATGCGCCATCCTCTGCCTCCCACTGTTTAACATTCCCAAAGAGTGTTTCCACCCAAACACTGAGATACATGGAAAGCCACCTACATGTTTGAAGCAAAAGAATGGCATTGCATTGTCTCTGTTTGAACTCGTTTCCTCTGGTGGTAGAAATCTTCTTTAAAGAGAAGAATTCAACTGGACTGGTCGTGATAAAGAATGGGACTAGAGTCACAGACCCTTCTACATTCCCTGTGCTCTGTGTAACTCGGATTTGCGGGATTTTGAGGGGTGGCAAAGCCTCTGCACTCCCCAGAGAAAAATACCATGGCAAAGGATGCCATGGAAATGGCTGGATGGGATTTGCATCAGAGTTCCCACTCTGTCTTGCTGAGCTAATGCAGGGTCTAGCCTCATTAGTGTTAATTACAAACAAGGAAAAGACATTCATGAAACATGAATAAAAATAAATGAAATCCTGTGATTCTGCTCAGGCCTGGTAGGTTGCAGAGAAGAGGCCAGAAATAACACCTGAAACATGAATTTGGGGTGAAAATATAAAGTCGTTTCTCCCTGGACATGAAAGTCTTTAGCCAGCCTCCTCCTTGAACTATACCCCTTTGTTGTCGTGGTTTAGGCCGTAAATCAACCACGCAGTTTGCTACATGGAGAATCGAAAGAATGCAACTCCCACAGGTTG
>JAOEHY010052770.1:0-12078 GCA_025447955.1 Psilopsiagon aurifrons
TTTTCCCCCATGGAGGGCCTGCAAGTGTCCCCAGGAGTTTTTTGCCTTCCTCTGCAGCAGTGAGCCAACCCCTTCACAGGGTTCCTTTGGGCTGTTGTGGCACAAACGCTGCTGCTCCTGCTCTACACAGGTGACCTCTCACGCCCTTATTCTGGGGGAGAAAGCTTTCTTGACCCCCAGAGAAGCCCCTGAGGGTTGCTACTTGTCCTCTGTAGCATTGAGCACATCCTCTTGTCAGGGCTCACCTATAGGCTTGGTTCTGGCCCACTGTTCTTGCATCTCCAGGGCATCACTCATGTCCTGGCTCTCTCTGGCTCCATTGCCCATTGCAAGCTTGGAGCAGGAGCTAATTCTGCTCTTCCCTTGGCTCTGTATACTTGGGGGCTCTGGCTTGTGCACAGCAGCCTGTGTTTGGAAGGTGTTGATGCTTATATGCATCAGCTCTGAAACCAAACCAAAACAAAGCCCCACTGCATAAAACAACATAAAATTAGATAAAAAATAGCATAAGGTAAAACATAAGAAACCAAACCAAATCAAATGGAATCATACAGTTAAATCCTGTTTTCACTAGTAAGCTTTGCGATTTGTGTCCTTGAAAGTATTTTTGGAGCTGGAAAGCCCTGGCATTGCAGGGGAATAATCCATTTTTATTCAGCTCAGGGTGAGTGTAGAGGATTGGATGGAATGGAATGGAATGGAATGGAATGGAATGGAATGTACTACTCTAGACTAGAATAGAAGTGGAATGGGCTATGCTGTGTGATGCTGCAAGTCTGCATGACAAGTGGTGCCCTAGGTCTCCTGGGTCCACTCAGGAGAGCAGCTCTCTGCAGGGCAGATCCCAGACCCATCCAGGAGACAGGGACAGGCTCAGCTATAACATGGTTCCATCAGGGACTGAAGGCTCCAGGTTGAGCTGCGACATGTCCCCTGGGCCCTTGGCAGGAGGCGGTGGGGTGGGGTCCCAGTGGATATAGGTTCCAGCCAGTGAGGTCTTTGAGTACCCCCAGTACCCTGGCAGAAGTAGACCTGCTCTGCTCATAGGCTGTCCTTTCTATATTGACGGCTGGCCTCTTTGGAGACCAAGTATTGGGCATATGGACTTTCTCTCTGATGTAGTACTTACTGTTCTTAGTATTTTTTCCTAAGGAAGACAACTCAGGCATTTCTAAAAATGAGTATAAGGAAAGAAAAACAAATCCATGGGGAGCTGAACAGGTGTTGCTTGCCTCAAAAATACTTGCAGGCATTTGGCTGAGGAGCATGTCCTGCTTCAGACTGAGGCTTCCAGCCTCGCTAGTGTTAGATATATAGAAACCGGGCTCAAATGGATGAATACAGAAGAATTCCATGATACCACAAAAGTCTTCTGAGGCCTCTCTGAAGATTTAGATTAGATATTAGGAAGAAATTCTTCCCTGTGAGATTGGTGAGGTTCTGGCACAGTTTGCCCAGAGAAGTTGTGGCTGTCCCATCCCTGGCAGTGCTCAAGGCCAGGCTGGACAGGGCTTGGAGCAACTTGGTCTTGTGGAAGTTGTCTCTTCCAGTGGCTGGGGGGCTGGAACTGTGTGATCTCTAAGGTGCTTTCCAGTCCAAGTCATTCTATGATTCTATGATTCTCTTAGTTGGCATAAGGCATTCAAAATTCAATTTGTATACTGAAATTATTTGGAGAAACAGTGAATAATTCTGAGTTATTTCTTATTAAATATCAAAGTATTAGAATAGCAAGGGCTCAACTTATTACTGCATTGCTCTTGTGTTTCACTAATGCTACGCTACATTCTTAAATGTGCTTTCATGCCTCAAATTATGGTGGTTTGGAAATCTTGGCGATAGAAATACTGAAAAAAATGAATGCCATATATACCTATAGAGGTTATATATAAAGGTATTTGGATGCTTTATGTCTGTATGTGAAAGGAGACCCTTAGTGTTTAAAATATCCACTGGAATAAGGAGATCTGAAAATTCAGCGTATTTGAACCATAGTTTCTTAAATTTTAAGTGAGCAGATTAGCTGTCATTGACTAGTTGGATAGAAGTACATCCTTTCCCACATTTTTTAGTGAAAAACCTGTTCAGCATGTAAAATATATTGATGCAGCCCAGAAAGAAAATAACCAGTGACCCTTAATAACCTAA
Source organism: Psilopsiagon aurifrons (assembly GCA_025447955.1). Classification (NCBI taxonomy): domain Eukaryota; kingdom Metazoa; phylum Chordata; class Aves; order Psittaciformes; family Psittacidae; genus Psilopsiagon; species Psilopsiagon aurifrons. The sequence continues at coordinate 2,149 of JAOEHY010052770.1, forward strand.
AAATATTTTGTGATCAGGTTTGTCGTGATTTTCCACTTGTTATAGTATTAGCATTAGTATTATGACTACTGCTTTAAAACCATGTTGTTTTAAAACATGCATGCTTGGCATTCCTTTGTGATCACATAGGTACTGTGACAGATTGCAGTGCAGGGAGTAGTAGAACAGAAAAAGCCATATGAAACCTAATATTCAGACACACAAAGTTCAGGGTATTTACTGAATTGCCACCCTCTTTCTAGTGTCTCTAATCATAAAGTATGTAGCAGCTGGAGGAGAAAATAATATAAGTAAATTTATTAACATTTACTCTGGTGTCAAGAAGTGTTTTTTAAGCACGCAAATTTTCACAGAAATCCTTTTGAATTATTTACTTACATCATTGGAGTCATTGAGCAAAACACAAAAAACAGGAGCATGACTATGTCATTATGGTAGTAGTTTAAATGTTTAATGAAAACATATTCAATTATATTACTTTTTTATTTCCTCCCTTCCCATTTAATCTTGTCTCTTATAGTAAATAAAATAAAGTTCGTTGGCATCTCACTTGCGAAAGAACTCTTCAAATGTAATTTCTCTCTAAAGAGAGTGAAATTAGATCATCCAAATGGTTCACCGAACATGAGACAGTTTGATTTTACATAGTTCTTTTTAATATAGAAATTCTAGGTTTTTATTACAATTGTGTTATTCATAGATTGTAGCACATAAACAGAATACTGGATGCAATCCCTGGGTCTTTTGTCTGAAAGTTTATAATCTCAACACCCAGTATGTAGAATTCAGGCTATCACTAATGTCTTTTCCATGTTTTTTTCAGGCATTTCACAAAAGACCTTATTTTTAACGGTGATACCATACATTCTTAAAGCAGCATTATGTTTGCTCAACAATAAACCCATTAAAATTCCAAGTTTGCAAGATTCTTTAATCATCAACTAAATCCTGCCTAATTAGAATCTTCTCATTAAAATGATTAGTCCCTCTCCTGAAGGACTAATCCATTGATCTGTATGACTTCTGTGTTAAGCCTTGAGCTAAGGCCCTTCCCAAGTTAAAGATCTGGCAATAATATCAGATCATGAATTAAATGCTGATTAAAGAATTTTCTAGTACTTTCATATCGACAACCTGCCCTGTGTCTGTGTCAAGCAAATATTTTATCACATATCAGCTTCACGGGATACATAGAAGCTAGAGGGCATATTTTAATATGGATATCTATCATAGGCTTTCTCCTCCTTCCTGTTTTTAAAACATTTTCAGGCATGAACAAACTCTTTCTGCCCAACCAAAATCCCATGAGCCTGGAACAGAATTTCCAAAATGAAAAGTGTCCATAGAAAATATCAGACTGAACAATTACTGTTTGGGAGCTGAAACCCTTAAAGCCAGTTTTGGGCAACTTCAACGAAAAACATATTTTGCCCTTCAGCATTTGTGCATTGTGGGCCAAACTACCATCTGTGGAAGCCCTTATTTCAACTCATTTCACATACATTAATCAAGTAATAATGACTGCAACAGCTGTAATATTGGGGGATTTTCTCTCTACTCCAGAAGTTGTTATACACAAAAGAGATCAAAAAGAAAGGAACTTCAACCCTGTTCAGCTGTGTTTATCATTTTTATTACACTATGGATTGCTGATCTGTATAGGATCAAGATACTTTTAACAGAGGATTTTTAAATGTTTTTATCCAAAACTCAATGCTAATTCCAGTGAATGTTGTGATTATTAACTCATAGCACTGGGAATCTGGCATCTTGCATCTATTCTTGCTCTTCTACAGTCTTGCTTCCTTGCCCTTACCGCTTTGAACAAAATATTTTGAAACTTTAAGCTATATTCCTAAACTCCCTCTAGATTTTCCAAAGAGCCTTACAGGCTCTAACCATCTCTACTAAACTGACATTGAAAAAGGAGAAAAGTAATAATTCTTTTGCATTTTTCCTGTATTTTTCCAGGTTACCACAAGACACTGTAATTTATTAATTCAATTTTCATGATAAACAGCTCATTGGAAAGTCTCTTTTTTCTAATCAAATGCATTTTGTAGAATGGATTCACTGTTCATTTTTTAATTTTTCAATTGCATTAGACAACTAATAGATCTAAAAATTGAGACAAGCAATTATCAGTATAACTGAAGCATGTGGGTTAAAACTATTTAAACTAGTTAAAACTATTTAAAAGTAGAACATTTGTTATGCTATGAAATAAATCCTTATCTTAAAATCAATGCAGTCACGTTGCAAGCAATAATTTCTACCAATGAGAAAAACCAGTATAATAAGACTCCACTAGAATCAAGCAACAGTTACGGAATTTTATTTAAACTCTTCATAACGGTTTTGCTGTTTGAAAAGGAATCATAGAATAGTCAGGGTTGGAGAGGACCTTTAGAACATCGAGTTCCAACCCCCCTACCGTAGGCAGGGACACCTCACATTAAACTATGACACCCAAGGCTATGTCTAACCTGGCCTTGACCACCGCCAGAGACGGAGCATTCACAACTTCCCTGGGTATCCCATTCCAGTGCCGCACCACCGTTACACTAAAGAATTTCTTCTTCATATCCAATCTAAACTTCGTCTGTTTCACTTTGAATCCATTACCCCTTGTCCTATCACTACAGTCCCTAAGGAAGAGTCCATCCCCAGAATCCCTATAGGCCCCCTTCAGATATTGGAAGGCTGCTATGAGGTCTCCACGCAGCCTTCTCTTCTCCACGCTGAACACCCCCAACTTTCCCAGCCTGGCTTCATATGGGAGGAGCTCCAGTGCCCTGATCATCCTCGTGGCCCACCTCTGGACTTCTTGCAACAGTTTCATGCACTTTTTATGTTAAGGACACCAGAACTGCACACAATACTCCAAGTGAGATCTCATAAGAGCAGAGTAGAGGGGCAGGATCACCTCCCTCGACCTGCTGGTCATGCTGCTTTTGATGTAGCCCAGGATACGGTTGGCTTTCTGGGCTGCAAGTGCACACTGCAGGCTCATGTTCATTTCTCATCAACCAACCCCCCCAAGTCCTTCTCTGCAGAGCTGCTCTGAATCTCCTCTCTGCCCGGCCTGCAATCATGCCTGGGATTACTCCAACCCAGGTGTAGGACCTTGCACTTGTTGTGATTAAACTTCATCAGGTTGGCATCAGCCCACCTCACAAGCGTGTCAAGGTTCCTCTGGATGGCGTTCCTTCTCTCTGGCATATCAACTGAACCACCCAGCTTTGTGTCGTTTGCAAACTTGCCGAGGGCTCATTCAATCCCACTGTCCGTGTTCCCAGCAGAGATGTTGAACAAGACTGGTCTCAACACCAGTCTCTGAGGGACACCACTTGTTACTGGTCTCCAGCTGGACTTTGAGCCATTGACCACAGCTCTTTTTGTGTGGCCAACCAACCAGTTTTTTATCCACCGAGTGGTCCAGCTACTAAGTTGATATCTCTCCAATTTAGAGACAAGGATGTCATGTGGGACAGTGTCGAATGCTTTGCACAAGTCCAGGTAGATAACGACATCTTCTCAACCCCTGTCCATCAGTTCTGTAGCCCCATCATAGAAGGCCACCAAATGGATCGGGCAGGATTTCCCCTTAGTGAAACCATGCTGGCTGTCACCAAGCACCTTGTTGTTTTCCATGTGCTTTAGCATGCCTTCCAGGAGAATCTGCTCCAAGATTCTGTCAGGCACAGGGGTCAGGCTGACTGGTCTATAGTTCCCAAAGTCATGCATTTTCTCATTCTTGAAAATGGGGATTATAATTCCCTTTTTCCAGGTGCCGGGAACTTCACCTGACTGCCACGATTTTTCAATCTTGTTGTTCTTTATTATTAGTTAGTGGAGACACTGCTGTTATCTTGCTGATCACATCTGTGGGGATCTGGCAATGTCCGTCTTGCTATTTTATTCTAAAAAATTGAATCTCCCTTGACGTTTCTCTTTTTTATGCCAAAACTGACTTTTGGCAGGCCTTGAATTATTACTCTACCTTTCACAACTTCTTCCGCTGTATCACCCCACACGATAATGTCATTAATGCATTGCAGGTGTTCTGGAGCTTGCCTCTGCTTCAGTGCAGTCTGGATCAGTCCATGGCAGGTGGTAGGGTTGTGTTTCCACCCATGTAGCAGTCCATTCCAAGTGTACTGGATGCCCCTCCATGTAAAAGCGAACTGTGGCCTGCACTCTGCTGCCAGAGGAATTGAGAAAAATGTTTTGGCAATATCAGTCTTGGCATACCACTTAGCTGCCTTTGAATCCAGTTCATACTGAAGTTCTAGCATATCCAGTACAGCAGCACTCACCGGTATTGTGACTTCATTCATGCCACAATAGTCTACCGCTAATCTCCACTCGGCATTAGGCTTTCTCACTGGCCATAAGGGGCTATTAAAGGGTGAGAAGGTCTTACAGAACACTGCTTGACTCTCCAGATCAGCTTATGGATGGGAATCAGGGAGTCTCAGTTGGTGTGATATTGACACCAGTGCACTGTTGTGGTCACGATTGGCACTTGTTCTTTGACCATCAGCAATCCCACAGCAGAAGAAAACTCTGAGAGACCAGGCAAGAGGGAGAGTTGCTCAATTTCTTCTGTCTCCAAAGCAGCAATACCAAAAGCATGTCGGTACCCTTTTGGGCCTTTGAAGTACCCTCTCCTGAGGTAATCTGTGCCAAGGATGCATGGAACCTCTGGACCAGTCACAATGGGGTGCTTTTGCCACTTCCTCCCAGTCAGGCTGATTTCAGCCTCCAGTACAGTCAACTCTCAGGATCCTCCTGTCACTCCAGAAGTAGAAATAGTTTCAACCCCTTGATAGCTTGATGGCATCAGAGTACATTGTGTACCTATATCTACTAGACAGGTCACAGGCCAGTAAATACAATTGTCCCCTGCCTCGACCTGGCTGGAGGCAGGGCCCCTCAGGGATTACAGTATTGGTCACTTCCATCTGGTAGACAGGGATTAGTCTTCTTTATCACAGGAGCTGGAGTAAAATCAGCTCTTCACTCTATCTGGGAACCTGCTCAACAGGGACTGAAGCCGCAGCTTTCATGGGATGATCATCCTTGACCTTTGTTTTCCTCTTCATTCATGCACCTGTTCCTCCAGACCTGAGGTAGGTTTTCCCTCCCACTGTCTCACATCTTCTCTGTGATCCCACAGGTAAAACCATAGGGTGACCCATGGCATGTACCTCCAATATCATATCTTCTCTCTTGAGCAGTAGGCCTCCTTTTGTTAATAGCTGAGATGTAGGTTGGTGCACATGAGGAGCTGGATACATCAGATAGATCGTCTCTCAATTGTTAGAACTCCTGGGACAGTTTTTCCACAGCTGAAGTGATGGAAGGGGTTAGATTGTCTTTGAACTCTTGGAGTTGAGGAATTACTTCCTCCATTTTTAGTGCTACTACATCATGCCATGTTATTGCTGCCAAATCGTGGGCACTCCGTGTAAATTTCCACCGCATCGGTCATGTACATTTGACTTCATCTGTATCTACGGGTGCATTCCCAGCATCTAGGCTGCAGTAGATCATCTCTGCAACAGCTGATTCCCTCAGAGACTGGATGCCTTTCTCTAGCATGGTCCATTTGGCTGAATGACTCTTAACATCATTCTTGTACAGAAACCTTTCACAGCTGCCAAGAGCCACCTCCAAAGGCTAAGGGCCTGTTTCTCTTTTGCAATTGTTTTATCAATTCCTACTTCCCTAGCAAGTGATCCCAGCTGTTTAGCTTCCCTGCCTTCTAGTTCATGACCGTCAGCCCCATTGTCCCAGCATAGGAGCAACCAGTTGATGATGTGCTGCCCTGGTTGATGGGTGAAGTCTTTTCACATATTCTGTGACTCGGTTGAGGTCCAAGGCTGAGAAGTCACCTCTTCTTCTTCTTCCTCTGATTCACATAATAATAACTCTTGTTCAGATGCTGTCCTGTGTAGTAAGTGCATTGATTCTTAATCTTCACTGTACGGGTTGCTCTTTGTGTCTCTCTTTTTCTTTTCACTTTGCTTACAGGGACAACCAATATTGGCACAAATTGGTCCTCTGTTTTAGCTGCAGTGATTATCACTGTTGTTGGAGTTGTCAGGGTCGGTGAAGCCTTTGTGCTTGGAATTGAATTAGCTGCTTTGTCTGTTGTAGTCAGAGTTTGAGCAGCTGCTGTACTTATCACTGGGGCTGGTGTAGTGTAGGCAAAACCCCAGCATGTTGCCATGATTTGCCTCTGTCTGGTATGACCAGGCTGACACCATGGCTCCTTCAAGTGTTTTATTAATTTTTACGGATTTTGCACTTGTTTAGTGCTGAAGCTCCAAAGCACTGGAGGGGCCCACTGGCTTAGATACTTACCCATACTATCCTACATATCCTACCACTCATGACTGTCCAGCCTAGGGGAAAATCTCTTGGTTCCTTCTATATCACTGTTTACCTCTAGACAAGACCCAAACCCAACTCTGCCTAACTTTCGAGATCAGAAGAAATGTTTGTGGGTAAAACACACTCTGTATGTGTATCATCATGCTGATCCCTATCACAATCAGCAGGCAGGTCTCAAGGGTATCGAAAAGCCATTCAAAGCCTTCAGAACTCTCAAATGATGATGTAAATAGTCTGGTGGGGGAGCTGAGCGTGTAAGGGAGTGTCTCCTTCATAGGCTGACCACCCAAAGAGGAAAAAAAGAGATGTGTAATTGCTGAACACTTCCTTTATACACCTCCTGAAGTATAGAGGTGATAACCAAACTGGGAATGGAAGCCAGATCAGTTTCATAATCAATGAGTCTATTGTCTTACAAGTCATTACCATAATGTACAGTGAAATAAGAACCTTAGCTCAAGCTGCCCAGCCAATAAACACTAAAACTGCAAATACTGGCTGTAAGTAAGGTACGACACGCTGAAACTGTGAGATCAAGAGCAACAACTTTGAGAGCAAATAAATCAGAATTGTGATAAGTGACTATTAATCTGAAACCATAAATGCTTATCACAAATACAGTTAGACACACCCTGGTCAGATCTGCCGTTATCTCAACCCTTTGTGCCCCATGTTGAGCATCACAAAGAGCTGTCGTGGTTTAAGCCCACCTGGCAACTCAGAACCATGCAGCCACTCACCCACACTCCTCCCCACCTTCTCCCCCTGAGGGATGGGGAGGAGAATAGAAAGAATGTAACTCCCAGGGGTTGAGATAAGAACGACCCATTAACTAAGGTATAACACAAAACCACTACTGCTGCCACCAATAATAATAATGATAAGGGAAATAACAAGGGAAGAGAGCACAATACTCACCAACCACTGATAAATATCCAGCCTGACCCAAGCAGTGATCTAACCCTTCCGGGTAACTGCCCCCAGTTATGATGGTGTTTATCACCACGCCAGTGTAGTGGCCATGCAAATCACCATACAGGGTACCAGAATCATAGAATCATAGAGTGGTTTTGTTTGGAAGGGGCCTTAAAGCTTATCCAGTTCCAACTCCCTGCCATGGGCAGGGACACTTTACACTAGACCATGTTGCCCAAGGTGCTGTCCAGCCTGGCCTTGAACACTGCCAAGAATGGAACTTTCACCACTGAAAGTCACATCAGAAAATTGTAGGTCACTCTACTGACTCAAAGCTTGTCTTTAACTCCCCAGGAATAATAAACTGTTAAAGCTGATGGAGTCACAACAACAACAAAAGAAACAAAATACGTCTATGCTGAATAACAGAATTATTGTTCCAATTCTAATTAGGTGTTTTGCATAACTGTTCAGAAACGTAACTTATGATGATGATAATTTCTTGTATGAGGGAATTGTTGCTTTCAGTTTCTTTGTTAGTACAGAGGAAAGAGCTGTGAGGCAAGGGCTGTTAGAGCAGGTGTGGCTGTAACTTAAATAAATTTCAGTAGATTCTGAGAGAGTAGACAAACAACTCAGGAATATGCACATAACATAAGAATGAGGCCATGAGCTGCATGGTAATGGTAGAGTTTGTGCCTCCAGCTATGACAGATGATACCCAAGTGGAACTAAGCTTAATGAATTACTCATTTTTTCTTGTGTAATCATGAAAGTTCTTGTTGAATGTGAGTGAAGGTACAGTGGTGAATTGGTGATAATCAGAAGGTAAGCCAAGCTTCCCCCAGCCCCTCTGACCTCTGAGGACTGGCTGGAATGCAATGGGGGCCATTTTCTGACAAATTTCTGTACTATCAACACAGCAGAAAAACCATAAAGGCAGTCATACATCATGTATGCGTATGTAAAAGAAAAGTTATTTGCAAAACCAATTTTGCTGGAAGGCTAGAATTGTATAACAAGGCGGGAAAAAATATTTTCTGACATTCCATTGAGAATGTTCCTCATATTAATGATGAGGTTATGATTGCATTTTTACGTGAAAAGTGGCATTTGCGCTGAATTGACTTATAATACTCTGTGCAGATATTCCATTTTTGTCTAAGGAGAATCTAACATATGTAATGTTAAAATATTTAAAACTTACATGAGATTTTGAATCTGAAGGCGAACCTGAATCTCCTCTCCAAGAAACTGGTAGACACTATTCAGGATGCTAGAGACAGTGATTTGGTGGATTTTAGAAAATGAAATAACAGACATACTTCAGTGTAAATAGCTCCCAGCCAGCATGGTTTTAGGCTGAAGATCATCAGAGTTATGTGTACTTCAAATGCACAGTTCAAGCAATGCACAGGTTTATAACAATGGCAACAGTATCACTCAGTGTATGGTATTAAGTTGCATGTTACAGAAGGTTTTTTATGTTTTTAGTTACAGCCTGTTAAAATAAACCTCCTTAACAAGAAAGGTAAGGTAGCAGAAATCAGAATTAAAGCAGGTTTCCTTTATCTATAAAATAGCTTTAATATTTGATTATTGGTGTTTGCTTCAATTAAAGGATTGTATTTGAATTGAAATTCAGATTAAATTAGAGATCTGTACTTATCTTGCTTATCTCATACATATCAATTGACTCAGTTTGCAGCATTGCAAATTATGAGGTAGAAGACAAAGCAGAAAAAGAAAAAGTAGCAAATGAAGTGTGCATTTATATTTTGACATTCATAGCCTTTATTCTTCATTCAAATTTGAAATTATTCCTCCAATTCTACCAAGATTCTCCTTGTGTTCAAACGAGACTGAGACACCAACACCACGCTATGTATGTATGTCCTGATACATCTATAAATCAGAAGCCTGTACTTGACATCTGAATAGTCTAGTTTATGTCTGACCTAGCAGCTGGTGTTTCGGTATACAACGTCTGCTATTTTGAACTGAATCTTTGGCTACCATTTGAGCTGCTCTGTGTTTTATTTTGTGCTGAGTTAAAGGAATGCGATGACTTCCATTTGACTTTACGAAAGTATTGGAGAAAATGTTTCTGATGATAAGTCAAACAAGAAGGAGATAAAAATACAGGATATTGCATTTCACAGACTACTGAGCCTATCACCATAATCAACATTAAAAAAAACATATCAGTGGTTTTTTTTAGTAGGGTAATGACACTTTAAAACAGGGCTGCATCTATCCCTGCAATACGGTCTGTGTTTTGAAGTGAATGCTGAGATGAGGCTTTATCTCAAGTCTACATTCTTATAACTGATATCATAGGTTCATGGGAGTGTATATACAGATGCACACATGCATGTGCCTCTTATTAAATCTCAGATTTACACTGCTCTTGTGTTTTCAGCATTCTCAAGGTGTTAACCAAAAAAGGCCTGAACTTGCTGAAAGCATAAAGAAGCAAACATTACTAAATGTGTAGGGAACATTCAAGGTATGAGCTTACAAAAAATAAAGAAGAGGATCTGTCCTGGGTTCAGCAGTAGCAGTCGTTTTTCTCCTTCTTGGTAGCCGGTGTGGAGCTGTGTTGTTTTTTTT
>JAOEHY010052771.1:0-13320 GCA_025447955.1 Psilopsiagon aurifrons
CTGGCGGTATTCAAGGCCAGGTTGGACATAGCCTTGGGTGGCATGGTTTAGTGGGAGGTGTCCCTGCCCATGGCAGGAGGGTTGGAACTGTATGATCTTAAGGTCCTTTCCCACCCTATGTATTCTATGATTCTGTCCAAAAAAAAAAAAAACCCAAAAAAACAAAAACAATATCTTTTTTTCCAAGGGTCATCTGTAATTGGGTACTTTCTCAGGGAGAATGTGTGTCTGAAATGTCAAAGAGATGGGCGTCTCACAAAGAAAGCAGCTTTAGCTGCTGTGCTTTAAGTTGCTGCTGGTGCTCTCTCTATCTCTTTAAACAGTCACCCAGCTACTGAGACCTCTGGGTTCAGTTTCTCTGAACAGTTCAGTTCATGCTTCACCCTGTCTCAGGCAGGCAGGACCACAGGAGAATTTGGGTGACTCACTGGCACACCCCTTCTTGTAAAACAGCTATTTCCTGTGCAATCCAGCTGGATAGCACAAAGGTAAACAGGAATCAATACTACATGACTAAAGCATTAGTGATGAAGTACTGACATCTAATTCATTATTTTAAATTATATGTAGTCCTTCAAACAATGTGAAATGTAGAGAAAAGCTATCTTTAAGTACCAGAGCCCACACATCCACTGGTCTGTAAATTTCAGGTAAATAGATGTTTGACTCCTTAAAGACTCACCTGAGATGATGAAGAGCTTGAGACACAGTGGCCTTCCTCTCACATCTCAGTTTCTTTTCTGTCACTACCCAAAGTGACACCTGTTTTGGATCCCACTTGAATCATCTCAAGAGTCCAAGCGCTTAACACAGGGCTGCATTTCACTTAGTCCCTTTCTGTATTTATTTGTTAGCTGTGAATCTGTTACAGGATCATTAGGCTCCTGTGGGAGCCTGAAATTGAACTCACACCTCTGATATCTGGGATATCAGGAATACTGGCTGTTAATTTCACTATGCAATACTCAATATAATCGCTCTTGCTTTTTTAAATGTCTGTTTATTGCCATGTCTACTTTTACAGAAACAATTTTCCCCTCCTCCCTGTGATTTGCCAAATGCCTGTCTCTGTCTCAATCTTTCTAACAGTTGGCCAAATACTGTCTGCTTGTAGAAAGTCCTTTTATTCAGTACCCAATTCCAGCAGAATCACGGAATTTACCCAAAACTCTATGATACTAAATACAGTGCCTTATTTCTCACACATTAAATTGGACTAGGAGCAGTTTGCTACTTCATGGAAGTTTTGCAAAGGTTAATCAATCAATACTCTGAAAACCTCAAAGTCAGTGGGATAATACTAAACCAGAAAAACTGAAATGGATGAAATCCTAATACGTCAGTCTGAAGTCTGGAGCAAAGCCAGAGAGAGGAACACTGTGACAAGGCTTCAGCTTGGAGCAGAAGGGTAACAGAAAGGAATACAGAGCTGTCTTTAAACATTTTTGAAAGGGTATCTCATCCCATGAATTGACAAAGCTGTTGCCATGTGAAAATGGGCAGGAACTATATTTACCAGGTTTTACTTCTTGTCAGCTGCAAAAGGGATGAGTTAGGTAAGCTGCATACAGTGATTTACAGCTTCTGCTTGATTTTATTTTTCATAGATGATGGGGAAGGAAGAGGGAGGGCTGAAAGGGAGGGCAGTGATCTAAAATACAAACAACCAGAACAATTACATAGCTTTATAAGGTTAACATATTTCTGCTTTCAGACAGGAGGGAGGCAAAGGATCTTATTTATTGCCTTTGATTGCCTCTGTCTACAAATCTCAGGCACACTCAACTCCACCCTGTCTTCTGGGCAAAAAGCAACTGGCATGCAGTCCATAAATTTAAAGCTTAAGTAATTCTTATGTTAAGGTAAGCCCAGAAACCACCCACTAGTGAGGGTTAATTGCTACTGTGCGTTATTAGGAAGAGGACTCGCTCCTGTAAAACCGTAAGGTCTTGTTTTTCAAAGGTTTGGGGAGGGAGTGGTTGGGATTTTGATTTAATTTTTTATTTACTTTTTACAATAAATGCTTTCTGTGTACTTTAACCTGTAAAGAAGCATGTCTAAAGAGTGAGCTTAAACAGGTACACTTGCCATGCTAGCGAACAAGCCAGTGGTGTTTCTTCAAGCTACTGCTGAAATATTGGTTTAAATTCTCTGAAAGAAGGTGCCTTAGCACACCATGTTCAAGTGAATTAGTATTTTTATGGCTACCTTTTGCCTATGCCAGTAGAAACACAACTATATATAAATAAAGCTGGCTTGAGTCAAAAGGCATGGTTGCTAGGTAGCCACTGTCATAGTGAAGGCACCAGTGAAGCACAGAGAGGTGAGTCCCTCATAATTGTAGAGATCCAATTTTCATCCTCCTTGAAAATTAATCTTTTTTTTTCTATACGGATGACAAGATCACCAGCTCAGCAAGAAAAAGTCTGCAGAAAAACAGGAGCATGAGGCCTTATTGTGTCTCCCTGTAGACACACAAAGGTTTTCAGAGTCTTCCTAGAAGTGGGTGGGCAAATGGGGAAGGAGCCCCTACACTTTAATTATGGCAGGATGATTGCATATAATAACGAGTGGCAAACATACGCTGCTTCTAACTGTCGGTGCTGCATGTTTACAGTATTAACTGGAAGAGGAACTAAAAAAAAAACAACACTGAAGCACAAATCTGGTTGCTCTTGATTCAAGAGCTATGGGAGCAGCTGTGGTCTGTGGGCCTCAGGTAAATCGTGGCTTTTGAGGTTCTTGTTGCTCTTCTGTACAGTGATGGTGCTAAAAGACAGTGAGGCATCTGACTGTGAAAATAAATGCTGCTAATCAAGACACACACGAACCTGAGACCTTTCTGGGCTCTTTGGTGTAAATGCATAACAAACCAGAGGCTGAATGGAATTCCTTTCCCTTTTTAAAAATCACATTAAGCCAACAGGGCTGGAAATATGTGAAATCACTACAAGCTATTTACTTTGGTCCTACTAAAGTTCTCCTCTCATCCTCTGGACAGGGAAAATACTCTGCTTATTGTCCTGAAAGGGAAACGAGATACAGGGAAGATGAACCGGTTTGCTCATAGATGAACAGAAAGTTTGCAGCTATATGAGGAACTGAAAGCAACCCTTGGCTGGATCTTGTAGCACAAGCAATTGTTTCTATTTATTTACAGTTTGTGTGCACGTCATATTTTATGATACGTTCTGAGGAGACGGCTGCTTTTTTAAACATTTACTGACTGAAACAATAAATCATAATTGCTATGGTAAGGAACTCCTTAGTTCGCAATTTGCTTCAAAAAAATTCCTGCCCTACCTCCTGGGGTGTGAAAGATTCAGTCAGACTTCATCTGCAGGAAAGATGAAAGCAGTGTAGGAATAGCAAGTACAAGGAGTCAGGAATCCCTTTCCAGAGTATGTTTTGAAGAGGCATGCTGCAAATGTAATGATGTAGTCCAAATACTAGAAGTTGATTACTCAATAGGATGGAGCTATCGAATATTTCCTCTTTGCAAATGATGGCTTCCTACAGATCCAAGACTATCGTAATACATACAAGGTGCTTTCTCAGAATCTTAAGTCTGGGAGGGTGGGGGGTCGGGAAAGTGCCGTATTTGAAGCAGCAGAAGTTGTACATTGTAGATTTGGGTGCCTGTGGAATTCTGGGTGCACAGTCTGAGAAACTGAAACTTGCAATTCATTATCCTCCAAACTTCAGCAGATTACACAGCAAAGACTAAAAGGTTTTGCAGGAGGGAAACTTAAATTTTGGGATTCAACTGGTTTTTGAAAGCTTTCCCCTGTTATCCTGGCAATGAGCCTCAGTCCTGACCTGAAAAGACAACTCTTGTGGCAGAGAAGCTGTTTTGACCACTCAGGCCATAGTTTTCTGAGAAGGCTTCAAAAGATGGCAGAGAAACCTGACAATTACGTCTGGGTCAGCTGCAAGACCACAGACCTCTAAACCGCCCATTCTCAAAGGTTTAGCTGACCTGCTGTTGGGCAGCTAGCGAGGCGGTGGGTGTATAGGGGCATGGGTGGTCTGGCAGGGCAAGGCAGGGCAGGGAGTAAGGGCATCAGGGGACCACCCCAGGCAGGCTGCTGCTAAAAGGGAATGAGTTTTGACAAGGGTCTTGCAGGCTCTTCAGGCCTTCATTACATCCCACCAGCGTTACAGCGAGCAAACTGCTTGTCAGAGCACCTGGAAGAGAGAAAAAGCAAAAATGTCACATTTTCATTTCAGGCACAGCAAGAGAAGACTCCAGGACTTGCACAGATCCGCTGGGTAGGAATAACTGTGTCTTGCTCACCGTGGCACTCCATACAGGTTGTGATTGATCTGTGTTTTTCTGAGTTGAAAAAGGCAAGCATAAGGCTTTAAAGCTGGCACGGTGTGCACGCTACCAGTGGGGGAGTTACTTAGCTAACCCTCAGGAACATCTGGTGAGGCCTGCACCTCATTTCAGGTGACCTTATTTTCTGGTCAGCTTGTAAAACTCCCCAGTTGATTGGCATGTAGGGAGTTAATGAAGTTACTGCTCAGTTAACTTCTTGGCTTTATCAGCTTTATGTCAATTTTTAGTCAAGACAATGGTTAACCACTTATCTCACTAAGGTGTGAGGTGTGGCCTCATGAGCAGTTATTTTCACTGGAAATAGTATCTACAGCAAATACATTGGTTATGCAGATCCAGTAGATGATTCAGCAACTATGGGTAAGCCTCTTGCTCTGGTGATGGCGTGAGTGAGAGAGCTCACAGCTCTCCAAGTTATGTGCCGAGTGGTATGCTGGTCAAATGTATGACTTAATGACAGGGCAACCCAGTTATCAATGCCGTTGATCTGCTGCACAGCATTAAAACAGTAATTCAGAGGATACTTTAGTTTTCAAAGCACTGTAACACACTCATAAAATAATGCTGACAACATGACTAAGAGCTAAATAGGCTCTATCCATATTTTATGGCTGGTGAACATAAGCAGGAGCGGAAGACAGACATGCAGCATAATGCATCAGTGGCAGAGTGGGGACCATGAAAGATGTCTCTGGTACCACCCATATTGGAACTCACCGTCTCAAGACCACTCTTCCAGTGTGAGACTGCTATTTGTCTCTTGGTGGTAGGCCTCACTTAGAAGAAATGAGTAAAATGGCACTGATTACCAGAGACCTTTCGGCATGATGCCCAATATGGGTGCCAGGCTGTCTCCCCTCCTTTCTGAACCAAAGATGGGGCTTCATCCTGGGGCTTGTTTCTAATGTGGTTGTAGCCCCATGTTCTGAAAGTGGCATGTGTGGAAATTCACACTTCTGATATTGCAAAAGCTGCCTGGAATATGTCACAGCTGGACCCCAGGTTTTCCCCTCATTCTGACATTCCCAGCAGATTAATCTCATTTTCAGACCTCTGTGAAGTATAGTATCAGCATCTGAGGAAAACGCAAGCAGATGCTGCTAACTGGGGATTGTACGTGTGGTGACTTTGAGGCTTTCTCATGGGTAGGAAAAAACATGGTTTCCCATGGGTTTGCCTCCTGCACACCAGTGATGAGTGCTTCCAGACAGAGATGTCCCAGCTGCAGAAGTGCGCTCTGCCAGAGCTGCTGGTTCTCTCACATACCACCTCAGTGAGAAGCTATTGATTATGCTGTGACATCTGATAAACTCTCTCCACCTAAACACACATTTTGAAGAAAGTATCTTTTTGATCAAATGGTGCCTCCTCAGATTACTGTCAATCCGAATGAGTTTTCTCTGAATGAGCATGGTACTACCTGACACAGAACTATCAGATTTTTCTCAAACTGCTTGGACGAAGTGGAAAAGCATCATGAGATCTGACAGCAGCTTCAGCAACAAACAGCACATTTTACAGGTACTTGTTAACCATGCTGAGCTTTGCTGAGTAGATTTACCCGTGGCCAGTGCTCGTCAGGCTCTGAGTGGAGTTGCTGTAGCTGAGATATGGAGTTTTCTACTTAAGACATAACATTCATAATGATATTTTGTATGTTTAATCTTCAGAAATGATTATAAAATGCAATAGCAATCTTTGTATGGGCTTCTTAATGGATGGCTAAATAAAGTTGAATAAATTCTGTGAGTCTGGATAGGAAAAATTATAGAAAAAAGTGCTGCTAGTTAAGTTAAACAATCAGTTCACAGTCATCAAGACATTAGTGATTACTGAGGCTAAAATCTGAAATCAATGCACAGTCTCTTTTGGAAGTATCTCTAACTACTTGAAAGGTTTATTTTTTTATTTGCCTGCTTCCATCACAGCCTTTCACATTGCTGGGAAATGCACTGACATCGCAAAACTTTCAACCAAAATAAGAGGTCTGCAAATGCCATAGATGGACCTGACTCAGTAGCTGGACGCAGAGCGTGAAACTCATCTCTTCATACTTTGAATAGGTAAATATGTTTTCATGCTTTGACTTAACTTGTAAATAGTTATTTATATGTAAAAATGAGAGTGACAAAAGGCAGCTAGTAATTATTATCAAAACAAGAAATGCTTGTATTTACTTAGGGAGAGAGGAAAGATTCTATTTGATATTTGCATATAATTCTGGCAATTAGAACTGTGTCACTAATCTTCCACCTTTATAAGATTTTGGAATAATTCCCAAATCTCTCCCCCATTCCATATCCTAATTACCTCCTACTTCCTGTCATTGACTCCAACTGTAAGAATCAACTTAAGCTAGGATAGCCAAATTTTAGACTGCTACCTCCAGCAGCTTGTCATAAAGTCCTGCAATAATGTCACATTTTACTGTATCAA
Organism: Psilopsiagon aurifrons; assembly: GCA_025447955.1. Lineage (NCBI taxonomy): Eukaryota > Metazoa > Chordata > Aves > Psittaciformes > Psittacidae > Psilopsiagon > Psilopsiagon aurifrons. The sequence goes on from JAOEHY010052771.1 coordinate 6,779, forward strand.
TCAACATTATGCAGATGTTAGCCATCAGTTACTAGCCATCTCTTCTCACTGCCAAGTGTCTTAAACTAGTTCTAGGCAGCATTTTTAGAATACATTTTCTTCTATCACAACATAATAAAGGGTGCAGACTTCCAAAATGAAATTCTTCCAACATGAAACTTCGTGATAGACAACCCTGGGTGCTAAAAATTCATGAAATTTGAGATTAACAAACCTTACACAAATGGTGAGCAAGGACAGTCATAATCCTGCAGTGATAAAATTTGTTGATTTTCTTGTATAAGGCATGCATGCCTCACTTTTAAAATGAGGCAACCAGTAGTGGCTAGTGGTGACAAAACACAGGGAGCTTTGAGGGGGTGTCTGCCATATACATTTATTTCCCACTGACATATCACTTTGAAATAAATGTTAGTTAGAAAAAAAGGTCACAGGTTTGGGAAATGAGTTGCTGGGAGATGCTTAAATTACAGTGAAAAAATTAAAGAAACCCTCAGCAGTTGAAGAGCAAGGGAATTGCCTGGCCCCAGAATACCAATTTAACATTATGATGAGAGAACTGCCAAGGTCATTGGTGGAATTCAAGGCACTGAGCAAGTGGAACTGGCAAGTTTTGCCTCCCAGTAATAAGGAAACCCAAATGAGACAGCAAGTGATTATGAAAGTGTTTCGTACACTCTAGAATCTGAACACATAATAAACCAAATGTGCAAGAACGGCTTCTGTACTTTTGGTATTAGCTGTATACTCTTAGATATGAATGCGAAAATGAGTCACCATACTTCAACATGTTTTTCCCTTTTAAAGCAATTTACATACTAGATAAAAGATGCCTATTTTTAATATATATGCATATAGATTCTTTTTTCTATAGGTGGCAATTCCACCGTGTGAGCAAATGGTGCAGGTGGCTGTGCTGGACCCTCCCAAGGGGCTGTAGCCAGGGGAAGCTTTGCCCTGGCTTCTCTGCGCCCTTCCTTGCAGCATCTCCCTGATGCAGCAGCACTGACATGACGCTTATTCTTAGTTGTGTTTGAGCTGTCGTAGCTTCATGCTGTGAGATTTACTTATACAATCCTCTGCAAAGGTGCTCAACAGAAGCTGGGCTAAATAATGCCATTTTCTCTCTGGAATTACTTCAGCAGAATGGAAGTGCCTTAAGTACAATTGCTGCATGGTGTGCAAGTCAAACGGTGATGCTCTTCCTGAAGTTAGCTGTCATTACAAGCTCATTTTTTAACTTGAAACTTGGTAAGGAAACAAATGGAGATTGCTTGTAAGATTCTGTCACGTTTTGGACAATGTGTACATGCACATAGAAAGCCAGTTCTGGGTCATACTTGATTTCCTGTGACTTTGGTAGTAGTTACGGTACTGAACTGCTGCAAGTAGGATCAGATCCTAGCACCTAATGTGCATCAGACCAGTTCTTGAAAGCCTGCCTTTGGTTTCATTGCAGATTTTACCGGTTTACCCATTTCTTTGATTTTCCCTGATATCTTAGAGAGACTGATGCATAGTATGGGGTACTGCTGGGTGCTCTTAGTACAACAAGGAAATCTGCTCTGCTGTATTAATGAACCCCTCAGGACAAGGCGTGTGTGGCATTCTGTGCCTGTGGGGCTCAGGTGCACATGTGAAGCTGGAATATCACAAGTGTTCAGTACCAACAGCAAAGGCCAGATTTTCAGACGAGTTCAGCTGCTTGCAACTTTTCTTTTGCAACCAGTAAAAAAGGATCTGACTAAAACCACAATGGGAACTACATGTCGAGAGCTTTACAGAGAATTGCCCACTTAGTGCCTCAGCAAGAGGTGAGCTCATCTGAAAATTCAACTCCAGATGTGGGGCTGAATACTTGAAAATTTAACCCGGATATCCATTGAAAATCTGGTTCTGTGTTAGAACATCTGTCACTGAAATGGTAATCAGACTATTATCCATGTACAATTTTACCATTTACATATTTTAATGACTCTTGACTCTTTCAAGCAACTTTGAGAATGCATTTTCTTCAAGTGCGATGGATATGTTTTGAAAGGCAAACACAGCTTAAATGTTAAAGCCTCCATCTGTCCCATGGACCACTGCAAACCGACCAGGTGCTGTTACCTCAGCCCCCTCTTCATTTGTGGATGGGGATCACTGAAGCAGGAGGAAGCCATGAAACATGTCTCTGGCTATGACGAGCAAGAAGCTCCTGGACTGCTGGGCTCCTGACTATCCAACACACCCATCCTGTGGGGATGAGGGGCAGAGTTACTGCCAGAGCCTGCAGCGATCATCCATGATTTCTCCAGCCTGGGAAAATGCTGATGCCCACTTAATCCAGGGAGAAGGTGACCTATCTCTTGAGGGGCTGCAAAAGGAACAGGGGAGATTAGCCTCACTTTTCAGGTTTTTGTGAATTTCCCTCCTCTCCATGTGAATCATCTGGTAGAATATTAGGCAACAAAGAAAATAAACTAGCTCCTGGAAACTCCTCCCTGTAAATTTTCTCCAGATGCGGCCTTATATGCTAGGGGCAGGCTAAGCTTGTAATAAAAGAGGGAAGTCATCACATTGATTTCCTGAGATATTGGCTGCAAACAACAGGCAGGATTGTCATTTTGCTGCATGAGGAGAATTTCCATACATGTGTTTGTTTGTGTAGTTGATCGTCTCCTTTGTTTGCATGAAACGGAATTTGCATATACAAGTCTCTCATTAAACGCGCACCTTTATCCAAAACTGGCATGCAAATTGTAGGGTAGCAGGTGTTAGGAGTATGCAACATGACTTTTATGACTGGCCAGATCACATATGAGGATGTCCGATTCTCAGAGGCCAGCCTGTGCATGCTGAGCTGACAAGTTCAGTCTTTTTATTTATAAATAGAAAAGGATATTATACCTAGAAGTAAATGAAATATGAACATTAGGCAGTCTAATGCCATTTTTACAGTCACTTTTAACCAGGAAATAACATGTCTTGCTTCTGCTTAGCTATAAAATAAAAACAAAATGCAAACATTTGCCAATTCTACAAGCTTCCTTATCACCTACTTAGTCACTGTTATTAACAATTCTTTAAGCATCCAATGACATTCATTTTATGGCTTCTTTCACACAGTTTGTGTTCAAGCTAGCTCCAAAATTTACATAAACTTTACTTTGTCTCACATGTTCACATGCATTTACCCACATTTGACCCTGACCTGCCAATCAGGTGCTCAAATCTCCAATCTTAGCATTTGTGTGAAGCTCCATTGCCTCCAGTGGTGCACTGTGCCGGGACACCAACATCTCCTTGTGCAAGTGGGTCTCTGAGTCGAAGGTCAGAATATATGTGAGAGCTGGCATCTCTTATTGTCAGTCCCACTGTTGTCTGCTGTTGTCCTGATCTAACCAGGGTGCCAGTCCTTGATCCAGCATGTTTCTTTGGTTTAGATGAAGTCTTCGCCATGCTTACCTCCTGAGCAGTGAGCCCTCCTCAGTCCTGTTTTCCTGGCTGTTTCCTCCAGCCAGCATGACTACCTTGGAAAGGCTCAGGGCTGTAACCCACATCCCCTATTGTGTGGTGCACCCTTTTACTCAAGCTCAGAGCTGTCTTCATGCACTTGCTGCAAATTCTTCTGTAGCGCTGTGTTCCACCCTCTTGCCCAGAGCTTAGCCCCTGCCTGAAGAAGTATTTTTAAAATACCCAGAGACAGCAGGGGTATTTAAATATGATCTGTCTCGTCAGGATTTTGTCATGACTAAGTGAGCAGTGAGTCCATCCTGATTCGGCAACCATAAATCACATTTGTAGGCACCACAGCTTGGGTGTCTAACCTATGCGTTTGGGATTGTGGTAGATGGCAGCACATAAGTGCTGTGTTAGAGGACCTATCTCCTCCATGACTTCACCTGAAAGCCTTGTTTATTCCTGTGTACTGCAGCATTTTTAAAGCTGACTTCTGAAAGTGCTAGAACTTACTATAAACAGGTTTATCGGTGTAGTTCTTCAGCTGTAAGCTGAAGGAGGAAGAGATAAAAATAGCAGTATACTTGTGTGGTACAACAGAAGATAATGAAAGATGATAATTGAAACTCAGCTCTATATAGGGAGTAAAAAAACAAAAGGCATTTACAGACAGTCTTCAAAATGTATTAATAGTGAGCAGCTCACTAATTTCAAGTTAGCACAGGTCCAAATAGCTTGAAGCTAATGCTTGAATTCTTGCTGCTTTCTCTGAAGTGATGTTATTATTCAATGATGGTTATTATGGGCAAACAAACCAACCCTGATATTAGTGACAGAATCAGTGTATGGCTACTTTAGAAACAAAAGTCTGCCAGGTATACTGCCTGCAAAAATAAGGACTTGTACCATTTTTTCCTTTGAGGGAGGGAGCCTTACTAGTCACATTTTGTTTTGGTGTGACACGACCTGCCGCTTCACCTGACATTTCCACCTGAGCAGCATTTACCATGTGGTTTGAATAATGTAACTTGCTCAGTTATGGTGACAGTATGTCAGAAAATATTGGAAAACCTGATGCCTTTTAATAGCATTTTGTAAAGAGACCTGACCGACACAGATAAAGAGGATGAAGCAATATTTTGAAGTTAACGAGACAGCACAAGAGAAAAGAGTTACAGTTAAATTGCATTTTACAGGAGCAAACACACAGTTTGCTGGGTGGTTTGAAGGTTCCCCAGGGCTCTGCTGGTACAAGATTTGCACAAATTATAACATTTCTATAAACTTCAACCTCTCATTATTGGTGGGGAGTTCAGACTTCAGGAAATAAATGAACATGAAGCTGAAGTCATTAAGAAAGCCATCAGCATGCCACCGGTTTTACAGCAGTGCAGATTAGCATGGAGATTCCAGGCTGAAAACCTCATAGGGGTAAACACCGAAACCTTGACATTTCAGTGCTGGTGGATGCAGCCATAACAGATGCAGTAGAATCAGAGAGCAGAGAATCAGAGGGAAGCGCGAGGCATAAAAATGATGTGACCAGCAAAGTGTTAAAGATAAGGCTCCATGCTGGCAGGCACATATTAATTGAAAGAAAAATATCCATACTTTTTCTTGATGCAGATTTAGAGACAATTAAGATAGAAGGTGAAGTAGCAAAAACCAGGAAACTGCTTTCTGACCAAAAGAAAGAGCCAAAGAAGTGAGTATACCAAAGAGAAGAATAAGAACAGAAAGAGACTGCTTGCAAGGGAAGATAGAGCTGATACTGAGTTGGTTGACATCTCTTCAGTCAACCATTTTTGAAGAAAAAAAAATAAAAGTATTTTTCTAATTATGTTATATATTACCCTGTGAGCATTTTCCTAGAAAAGTTTATTTTAATAGCACTTCCTTAATTAAAAACATGCTCTGTCTTCTCCCAGCCAAAATGAAACACATTTTTTAGTAGCTAATTATTCCTTTGAGGTGGGGTGACTAGGAATGAGGAAAGCCCATGAGGAGTGTGGCATGAGAGAAAATATCTTTGCTGAAGTTTTCTTCCTACATTGTTGAATCTTTCCATTAAATAAAAAAAGTGAAGGGAAATATTTCCCTTGGTGAAGAAAGCAAAAGCTATTTTGAAATTTTAAGCTGGTTTAGGATTGAAGGGAAGCTTTTAAGGAAAAAAAAAAACGAAAAATATTCAACCTCTTCAAAGACGGCACTTGAGATGTGCCAGACACACAGGTGAAGACAGGCATGCTCCTAGAGTTGCACGTTTCCTTTGCTATGTACATGTGACTTTGCATATTACATGCAGAGTTGATATAAACCATTTTATATCAATTTTTCATAGGTCTAAGTACACATATTAGAGGAAAAGCAAAGGAGGATCAAGAGTTACTCCCATTCATCATTCTCATTTAGGTTAGTAAGTCAGTCCTGATGCATATACCCCACTGCTAAAGCCGTGTAATGGCAGAATAATTTCTATTTGACTGGTGATAGAGAACACTACAATAACTTATTTATCTGCTCTGCACACAAGTGGGAAGCAAAGCATTACTATCTGAAGCCATAAATGGTTCTCAGACTTCAGCAAATTTGGCACTCTGTTGCAGTGCTTCAGTGACTCTTGCTGCTCAACAGCCACACAAATAGCCCGAATGCAAACACGTTACCTAATCAGGTATCTGTGTACTCAGAGATATCAGAGCCTACAAATATATACTTTGATAAAGGAGAGTTCATGGTCCAGATGTTCGTTCATATAGAAATGCATTAAATAAAGTTGAAAATTAGGAAATTAGCACATGACCATGCAACATGGCAGCAAATTGCTCCAGACAAATGTGGCCTTGAATATACAAATATACATATCTTTCAAAACAGGTCTTTGCCCATGCATTAAAGAGGAGCAGCCCAAAGAGGGTAAGAAAGGGACATCCAAATACACACAAATAGCTTTTTAGACCAATAAAATGTTTAGGCTGATGTAGAAATGCTGCAGAAATTATGAGGCCACATGTATTCTGGAGGAAAGAAAAGAAAGAAAGAAAGAAAGAAAGAAAGAAAGAAAGAAAGAAAGAAAGAAAGAAAGAAAGAAAGAAAGA